>PVLD010004915.1:0-119006 GCA_004027595.1 Dinomys branickii
GGTGGTGGTGGTGGTGACGGTGGTGGTGGTGGTGGTCTTGGTGGTAGCAGTGAGGAGCAGTAGTGATAAAGAAAATAAGTCCAGTTAGGTTTCTGTCTTGAAAACTTGGAGCTCATCAAGCTAAAATGGCCCAGGTAAGGAGCCTCTTAAAAACTTTCTCTGTATCATTCAAAGGAGGAGTTCAATTCTTTAGCATTTCTCTGCTCTCAGCTCTTATTGAGAGGACTAGGCCTTCCTGTGTCTTTGCTTTCAGGGTCAGGATGATTTACAGCCCTAGAGTGAACAAGATATTCTGTCAATCTGGTCCAGGATAAACTGAGAATAGGGGGAGAGGGAGTAAATATTTAGGAAGAAAGACACCAAACTTCATTAATTCTGGTAGTAAATATAAAAGTCTTGCCAGGCATGGGGATGCATCTTCCTGTGTCTATCATCAGCAGGGAAATGATTTTTCTTCTTGAGGGCACAGAAACGAACCTTCCCCAGCAGAAGCAGTCTGTCCATGGTCTCTTTCCAATTGATCCAAATAAAGTTAAAAGCCAAAAATCTGAATCCTGGAGCAGGATCACTGGAGGTCCGTTACAGCCCGCCATTTACCTTGAAAAATGTGTGGTCACTTTCCTCACATTCCTCCTACCTCTTTCAAGAACAGAAGGGAAGAGGGCATGTTAGCTTTGACACTGGGAAACATTCAAAAATTTCACTCATCCCTCTACAATTAGACATTTGTTTGCAAACTTCCTTCCCACAAGGCTGAGGTAATACAACTGTGAGACTCAATCTCTGTGGAAGATGAAAGATAATGCTCCCTCAATTTATGAAGTTTAACTGACAATAACTAAAAGTTTGGGTGGTTGTAGTAACAAATGCCTTTGATTTACAATAAGGAAGGAAGGCTTTGCTCAGAGAAGTCCGAAAAAATGTGTACATGCACACAGGAGTGTAGTTGTACATGTTATTGCATAAGTGTACACATGAGTGTGTGTGAATGTGTATGTGCGTCTGTGTGTGCCTTTCAAATTACCAGAAGCCAAACTGTCCATTGATTTTCTGACAAGCCACATGATCCCTTTCAACTACCAAAAAAACAGAACGAAGGCCATGAGCAGATGAATACTGTCAGGAAGTTCAGGAAATGCACATAAGGAAGCCCTGAGCACTCGATTCAGCTCAACATTGGCAATTGATCACAGTGAAGTGTCTGCTCCCAGCATGTTCAAGATAATCCTCCAGGTGTTATGGCCCCTTAGGCCAAACCCAGAAGTTGCAGAGTTCATTGGTTTTATACCAACATGTGCTGATTGAAAAGTTGCACCCTGGAGAGCTACAAATTGTTTTTTATGAGTTTTGTCATCTAATCTCCTAAGATTTCAGACAAAGATGATCAATTTCCAGAGGTAGCTATTTCCCCGATTCCTCTCTCAGGGTTAGTAAGTCATTTGAGATGATATATTCATGAGATAGTTCCATAACTTAGAAGCGTTATCAAGGAAATTGGTAGCTTTGTGGAAATTCACAAACAAAGAAGAGCTGTTCTAGAATCTAATACAGTCAGAAGACTGAGTCTTGGCCAAACTCCAGTCTCCCAAGAAGGTGACATAGTCAGCACACAGAGGAGCAGCCAGAAGGCAGATCAATTCAGAAATACATAAATATATGCTCCTGTTAGTGAAATTCAAAGAACTTGTCTTGTTAGGCCATTTTATATAAACATTCCCCAACATACTCCATCAGCTTCCTCAAATTGACACTGTCACCAAAGTTCAATCAATATTTCCTGTGAGGGAGGAGTAAGTATTTTATCTAATAATCAACTGATTTGAGATTTACAATGCTGGTTGCTATTACCCAAAAGCACTTCTCAATTATTTACATTTAACTGTACATTACTTTGATCTCCATATCAGTTGCATTCAGATAAAATCTGAGCCTCTAATTTCATTTTGTTTTGGATTTCCTATGACATATCTATTTATACCAATTGCCCCGGAGAGAAAGACCGTCAGTAATAATGATAGTTATGGAAAACAATTATCAAGCACTTTTAACATGCTAGACTCTAGGCTTCAGCCATCATGGGGATTGTCTGCTTTAATCTTCTGACAAATCTATAAGGAAGTCATGTATGGGTATCCCCATTTTATAGAGTCTGAACTGGGGTTCAGACACTAAGTGTCTTAACTCTGGGATTTGACCCAGGCAATCTGACTCTCCCAAACACTTTGTGACTATATTTCTCAGTGGCACGAGTAATTTCTTGGGGAAATTCCATAACATTTCTGCCCCATCTGAATCAGCAAATAATCCAAAGGCCAGGAACAGAAGTGCTAAACTGGACCTAACAGATGGCTCAATCCCTTAATAAAGTCACAGTTACTTGTGACTTTCTCCTAAGATTTTTGCCCCTGCTCTAGGATTTGTTAGACAAAAGATGGAACAGCAGTCTAGCATATTCTTCAGGAAAGGGGAATTTCTTGAGTAAGAATGAAAGAGAAGAAGAGGAGGGTGTGACATGGCATGACATGTGGATAAAGAATGCTTGTATAAAAAAATCTCAGCTTGGAATCTATTAACTTCTAAATGAGAGTGAATTCTCCATACCTAGGTTTCTTCATGTGCATTATGTGATGCAGTATGGGATGAGAGAGAGGACTGTAACAAGCAACATACCATAAAGCAACTCACCATGTGCTTTATATGTGTGATATATCTGCCTGGTAATGAATATGCTAATGTAGAGACAAAGCTCTCAGTTCTCAGTTACATATGCTATGATCTTCCACTGGGATCCCTTCTCACCTCACATGAGACCTACTATGAGGCTTTTATTCAACATCTTCCTTCTCTACTATATGTAAAGTAGCTGAAGGGCCTGGGATGTGTGTCATTATCTCAAGATTACCAGCCCCCAACACAGTTCCTGATCCATAGTTGGTACTTTTGAGCATCTGTTGATTGAATGAACCATTGCATATATCACGCAAGGTGATGTCAAGTTTGTACACCTACTCCAATCCCAGATCACTGTGCAAACAAGGTCACCAAAGGCCACAGAACCGAATGGTGGCAGAGCTAGAAGGGAACACAAGCCACTTGATTGCCAATCCAACTTCTGCACACCATAGCAAAGTGTGTCATGTTTGCATTTTCTTCAAAATATTTTATCAAAAATCAGTATAACAAGTGAGAACATAATTAATATTACCAAAGTAGGGACGCATTCAGAATCTATTTTTCTAGTTGCCTATAACTTATATGTCAGCAACTCATCACTTAACATCACTTAACAAGACTTCTAAAAACAGGACTCTAAAAATTCTGTGTGTTGCCAGGTGTGGTGGTGCACATATGTCATCTCAGCACTTGGGAGACTGAGGCAGGAGAATCTCTATAAGTTTGAGGCCACCCTGGGCTGCATAGTGAGTTTGAGGTCAGCCTGAACTATGGAGGGAAACCCTAGCTCAATAAATAAATAAATAAATAAATTTTAAAATTAAAAAATAAAAATGTTTTATCTTGCATCTTAAGTAATTACACAGTAATATTATGATACTCTAATAGCAATTGACAAAGTAAAAATGCATAGTAATCATGTATTATACCTGATATAAGCAATATTACATCATCTAATACTCTGCCTTTTACACACCTATTTCAGTGCTTGGAAGCTGCCTGGTAATGAATATACTATTAAGTAGTGGGGTTTTTTAATTTACATGTTTATTTTATAGTAATTCTTCAATAAACGTTTCTGACTTCTTTCATAAATAAGTTTCATTATTCCTCATCATTTAAAAAATAACTACATTCTCTCATGCTGAAAGGATGTCATATATTAGACAACCTTCCTGTATAAAATTATAAATGAAAAGGGGCCAGGCAATAAGAAAATAGGTAATCAGACAATAGGGCACTAAATACAGTTGGGCAGACCTAAGGCATTATGGTGTAGTTAAAAGTCTGTAAAAGGAATATTTTACAATGCAAAAACTGAAAAAGAATTTCATTTTACTACAGCATGAGACAAGCCCCAGCTTTTGCACAATGTATCACTGATTTCTTCATTTTGTTGTTTTAAACATGCTTTTAAGACATACCGGATAACTAGTAAAAATTGTATACAATTCAAATGACATTTTAGATAAGTTTTATTGGCTTAATGTTCTGATAATAAAATTATAACAATCAGTATTACTCTGATTTATTGCAATTTTTACTTTCACTTTGTAATGGACTCAGTGCATCACAGAATTGAACGTAGTGCTGCTGCCACCTCAAGGTCACTCACTGAAAATGAGCTGGCTCGCTTCAGTCTGATGCGCTAAAGCAAGGAAGTAACGGAGGGCTTTATGGATGAAAATACCACTTTGCGGTCACGTCACAGTAAATCTAAACTTTTATTTGCAATGAAACAATGGGTTTTATATGCAATTTCCAATGAAAACATACTCCAATAATGCTAGTATGGCATTGTGAATACTAGGTCTGTGAGCAAAAAGGTTTTTATATTGCAGTCCAGGGGGAGAAATGTCAATTCATCAAACTGAAAAACCATCTGTGCATAAGTAGCATATTGACATGGCATAATTCAGATACAGTGGTTTCTTAAATAAAAAAGAAAGAAAGAAAAAGAGTCCTTGCATTTATTTTCCTTTCATAAAGCTTACTCGGCTCTTTTCCTCTCTCTCCCATCTTTTCTAGTGGGTGACCTCCATGAACCTGACACTCTTCCATCTGGATTGATCAAAACTCCCCTTCACGTGAACAAACAGTTCCCAGAAACCGAAATGCCAGTGAGTCGACTCATTCAAGGAGATGGATGTTTTGCCTAACAGATTGTCAAAGATCAACTTTTGATATCACTGGCTTGGCAAGGTGGAACTGTAAATTAGAAAAGAGGAAAATGTGGTGATATTTTTCCAAAGTTTAAAATGTATATATCTTGTGACCAGGAATGCCCTTTCTAAAAATTTATTTTTCAGATAGATACATGTATGTGCACAAAGATGTACACGCAGAAAAACTTTTATAGCAAAAGACTGGAAACAAACTAAGTGTCCATCAACAGAAGACTCGTAAATGATGATGAATCCATAAAATAGAATGCTGTACAGCCTTTCAAATCAACAAGGCAGCTCTATATGTACCAAGATGGCACAATTTCCTAGATCATATGGTTAAGTGGGGAAAAAAAACCAACGTTCATAACAGTGCTGTAGTATGCTTGGTGTGTATGTATTTGCATAGAATCTCTTTGGGAAAACACAAAAACCTATTAACAAGGGTCCTTTGGCAGAGGAACTGGAGGACTTAATTATCTTAACTGTAGAAGTGGGGGAGACGTAATTTGCACTCTATACTCATTTTTGTCTTGAATTCTATACTGTATTACTATGTAAATAAAAATAAAACATTTCTAAAAACAGCTTTGGGTTATAACTCCGAGAGAAAGTCAATAGTATAGGGGGGAAAAGACCACAAAGGGCTAGAGAAGAAAGGGAGAAAAAGACACAGGGGGCTGGGGATATAGCTCAGTGGAATAAGCGCTTGCCTAGCAAGTGCAGAGTCCTGAGTTCGATCCCCAGTACCGCAAAAAAAAAAAAAAAAAAGAAAGAAAAAGACACAGGAAGTGGGGGTAAAGCAAGGTTTCCCTGGGGGACTGAGGGATTGCTGCTAGCACTAATTCCACTTTGAAGTTTCTCCCAGCTCGAATCTACCCCAAACAAACATTTCTTCCCTGCTTTCCTCAATTCCTCCACTCTCCTCTGACTTCCCATTCATTCTCCTGCTAGTCATTGATTCTTATTTCCATTTCCCTGATTCCTTGTGTTCTGCCCTCCAAAAGGAGGCTCAGAGCCAGCCATCCTGTTTCTGGTGCCAGGCTGTGGCCCTGCTTTCCAGGTACATTCTGCATGCACCCTGAATATACAAACAGGGTGAAGAAGCAACACGGTGGTTAGCGGGCCCATCTGCCATCTGCCATCTACTTAGATGCAAAGAATTCAGCCGAGGGTGGTCTGTGTTTCTGCTTCTTCTCTGAGCCCGGATACCACAGTGATAAACAGTGCATCTGCCCACTGAACAGCACTGGCCAGCATGCAGAGGAAATGCATTAGCGGGGAGGCTTGCAACCTGGAGACACACCACAAATTTGGGAGAAGTGAGGAGGATGTTGAGTCTATCAGATACGGACTCAGGGTCACACAGAACAAACTGGATGTCTGTTTTGAATATCTCTGCAGAGGAGCGGGGAGGAGCGCGGAGCTCTGAAAACAGAGGAAAAGACGAAGATGAAGGAAGATAGTGGGTACTTGCAACTGTTCAACTTTCTGTGTTTATTGGATTTAATTTGCCTTTCCATTTTCTTCTCTTTTATTAAAACAAATCTCTGGTTATAACTCCTTTCAATGACACATCATTAACAGTGAAGTCAAAATTCCTGTGTGTGTGTGTGTGTGTGTGTGTGTGTGTGTGTGTGTGTTACATCCCCAGGTCTCCCTAACTTGTTAAACTGCCCAGGCTGAGCTTAAACTTATAATCCTTCTGCCTCAGCCTCACAAAGTGAGGCTGCACCACCACACCTGGATCAAAATTCTATTTGACCTTGTTTAACAACTCAAATTCCATCAGACATCCATGGAAATACTTTTAAAAGCTATTGATATATGCAGCATTTTCCTTTCTGTCTGTATTGAAATCTTTCAGTTCAAACGCTGGGAGTATTCCTGGGCTGTCCTAGTGAGTTTCACAAGCTTTATCCACTTTGAAAATGGACACATCAAATTTACTGCATTTGGAAAAGTATTGAAAAAGTTAGAAGCAAACCAGTTAACAGTTTGCTTCCTCTTAAGGAAAGCCTTGGCAGATTTCCAGCACATGGAGATGCTTCTCCACTTCCTTTGCTGAGACCCTACTGGAGAAGGTGAGTGTGTGAAGCCCCGCCACACACTGTTAGAGACGTTTCCAGATAGGAAGATGGTGCAGAAGCTGGGTCCGTGGTAGGTTTGCTGAGTTCAGACTTCAGCCCCATGCTTGGGCCCTCAGCGGCAGCTCCTCACTGCTCTGCCCAGCCCTGAGAAACTTCCAGCTCTAAAGTTCTAAGACATTAACTCTGAGATAACCACGAAAGAAGACAGGAGAGGAAATATGGACGACAAAGACAAGGAATTGGGAAAGCTTAAATCAAGCCTGGAGCCCAGCCAGGCACAGGAAACAAGTGAGTGCCCGTTCTCACTCCTCCTCACCTCTCTTTTCTCTCTTCTCAGCTCTTCTCTCTGTCTCTGTCTCTGTCATCTCTCTGTCTCTCTGTCTCTCTGTCTCTCTCTCTCTCCCTCTACCTCCCTCCCTCTCCTTCTCCCTCATTCTCCTCTCTCGCTTCCTCACTTTCCTTCTCTCTCTCCCTCCCTTGATTTTACATAGCTATGAATGAAGAGATGATTTTACTGAGGATTTTGCCCCCAGGCCTCTTCTCCCACCTTCTGCATAATTACATGCAATCATCTACCACGTATAAATAGACACGTTTAAAAATACCCCCACCTCATCAGATGATCCAAACTTGGTTTTGAGAGAGTGTTCTAGAAATCTGAGGTCTCCTGAGGAATCAAGGTGTGATAAGGCCAAAGGAGGAGGGTGCAGATCTGGTCACTGAGGCACAGCTGGAGCTTCAGGGAATTAACCCCTGAACTTAAACAAGCATGGTGGCTGCAGAAGGACGGACATATGAGAGCTGAAAGGTGGGGTTAGGAGATAGAAGGGCTTCTGAAGACAGTATTTGAGGGGAAGAAGGAATTCTTTAAAAGGGGAGAAATGAAGAAAACAACTTATGAAATGGTCCAGGCCTCCTCAGCCAAAGACTCTGAGAAGACGCCTCCCTGTCATTATTAACACCAGTAATCGCCAATCTGATGCAAGGTCTCTCTGTTGATGACATCCCAATGTGATACCAAAGTAGATTGGACAGAATTACTACAACCTCCCATGTTACTGAGTTTCAGAGGTTTTTGTTCCACATTTAAGAGATTTACAGGAAATCTCCAGGCAGTTAAGCTGAGGGGCTGAGCTTGTCTTTGCGATGGCTCAGAGCCAATCATTTGGAGGGTAGCTTTAATTCCTGGGATATGGAGTCATACAGTCAGGAAGCAGCCCTGACCCCGGTAAGGTCAGTGTCGTGGCCAACTACCCTGGGCTCAATTTAGAGACATAACTATGGCAACGACTGTGCCCAATCGGTTATTAGAGGAGATTTATTGACGGATATGCTTGAATAGCAGAGCCATTAATTGCAATTACCAGACAAGACACTTTGTTCATCTCGGGGAACTGAATGCCAAAATGCCCTAACAACTTTAAAATCCCATTTGCTCCTGGGCTCTCTGCTGGCCTCGCTGCACCTGCTTCAGTTTCCCAGTCCTGAAAGGAAGAAGGAGGCTTAGCTTGACACGGCACCAGCTGGAGGGAAGCAAGGGCTGGGTGCTGGGGCATGAGTTATTGGAATCTCCCCAACCCCACAATGTCCTTCACAAAGGTGAGAGGAGGCACAAGCAGGCACCCCTTCTCTAGGTCCCACCAACAGAACAGCAAAACACTTCTGTCTTTGGGGTGCCAATCCACATTAGTCGTTTGCTTCAAGACCACTTGGATCCCCACTTGGCTCGGGGACCTTCCTGTGTGTGGTGTTGCTCAGTCCAGGTTCTTTTCCCTTTGAAAACCTCCAAGGGCTGGAAAATTCATTCCTAGAATTCATCCGGGTATTGTTCAGGGCAAGCTCCTCTGATAACCCCATTTCTCTAAAACAGGAATTCCCACCTCCTGATTCTATTTTTTCTCTCTGCTCTCATTTTCTCCTAGCATGAAATTACATGGGTTATTGGTCTGTCTATTTACCTGCTTATTTCTGTCTCCCTCTGGATTCTAAGGTGGGCCCAAGCACATATTTGTTCTTTGCGCCACTGTATTCCTACTGCCTGGCACTGCATTCAACAAATAGTCAGCACCCAAGAAATACTCGTACTCCATTCATTCTATCGTTCTGCTTACAGAGACCTTTTTAATCTAATTAGAACATAACTTCCCCCAAAGCAGGGGTTCTTCCTGTGCTTGTAGCCTCTTCTTCAGTACTATGCACATTGCTAAGTTTAAAACTTTAAAAAGTGAATGAGAGAGTTCATGAACTTCCCACCCTTCCCATACACTGGGATAAGTAAAAGCACACATCCCACCAGTTTTCAAGGAATAATAGTAGCTAACACTTGAATAGTGCTTTTTACAAAGGCTGTAAATAGTCCTTTTTACACTGTCCTAAGCATTCTCCATTGTATTCATTCATAAAACTGACACGGTGACCCTGTGAACTGGGGAATGTTATCCTGCAAGTGTTAGAGAAGAGCAGCTGAGGTGAGATAGTTATGAAATGACAGTGACAAAGCGAGGAAAAGATCTTGGCAGTCCAGACGCAGAACCTTCACCTTAACCTCTATGCAATGCTATTTCTCTTGACTCTGAATACTAGGGTAACCATGAAAATAATTTTAAAATATCCCAAAGGGACTGGACTTGGAACAATAAAACTACGTTCCCTTGAGTCTACGTTTTTAGATTCCAAATTACAAATCTCTGTTCCAAATTAAGATGTCACTTAATCAACCTTCTCTACAGATAAAACATCAGGGGTATACTTAACCTGAGGTTAGTGAGGTAAGTAACTTTTTTAGGAAAAATCGAAGGAAAGCCGAATGCATTTTGTATTTGTTAGCCTTCCCATTACTGGAAGAAAATACCTGCCACTCACAATTTTTTTTGCAGTACTAGAGACTGAACAAAGGGCCTTTGCCCTGAGTTGCACCTTCAGCCCTTTTTAAATTTTAAGATAGCATCTCCGTGTGGCACTAAGTTGCACAGGCTGAGCTCAAGCTTGAGATGTTCATTCCTTAGCCTCCTAGGCTGCTGAGATTAAAATGCATGCAGCCATGCCCACTGCTACTGGCAACTTAGAGGAAGGGAGCTTTATTTTAGCTCATCATTTTAGAGGCTTCAGTCCGTGGTTGGCTGGCTCCAGGGCAGAAATAGCATGACAGAAAAGCATGGCAGAGGAAGGCAGATCAACCCCTAGCAGCCAGAAAGCAGAGAGAGCAAGAGACAGAGAGAGAAGGAGGAGCCAGGAATAAGAGCAAACCCTTCCGGGTTATGCCCTCGGTGACGTATTTCTCCAGTCAGGCCCCTCCTCCACATGCAGCTAGGAATTCGCATTAACCAATGGGTGAGTGTAGGGTCTTCATAACACAATCACTTTCCAAGACTGCCATGTCTGAACACATGAGCTCTTTGTGGGGCATTTTTATTTTAATCCAAACTCTAATATACTTCTTCCTCAGAGCTGTGACAGTGCAACCCTCATTTTCTAGACTGTCTGTCAAGGATATAGATAAGGATTCTCAGGAGCTGAACTTCTCAATGATGCAAAATTGGCCTACCAGGTGCCCCTTTATTCTACATCATTTTCATGTTAATAGGCAGCAGGACCTTCAATTAATGAAACTACTCAAGCAACCAAAACTTTTCATACACAACACGGATGCCCACTGATGTTAAGAATTCATTTAAGTCACAGCTTATGGTTTAGAACTAAAATATCCCCCCAAAGTATCTTATGTGTGGGAAATGATTAGATCATGGGGGCAATGCGCTCAACAATGGACCCACCCACTGAGGAGTTCAGAGCTGAATGTGCTATTGGAGGTAGGGCCTTGTTGGAAGAGGTGGTTCACGGGAGGTAGGACTTGAAAGGGTATATCTCTCTCCCCAGCTCATTACTTCACTCTTTGCTTCCTTGCCAGCGTGATGCCAGAAGCTTTTCTCAATCAGACCTTTCCACCATGTCCTTCTTGCCTTGGCATCAGCCAAATGTGGACCGAATTATCTAAAAATACACGCCCAAATAAACCTCTCCTCTTGTTAGTTGTGGGCGTTAGGTATCTTGGCTCAGGATCAAAAAAGTGTCTCAGACAGATTTTGGCACCAGAGAAGTGGAGTCATTGTTGTGACTGTGCCTGACCATGTGGTTTACAACTCTTTGGGACTAGTTCACAGGAAGAATTTGGAGAAGTTTGGAGATGCCAGTTCAAGAAGCCTTAGAATGCTGTAATCTGGGCCTCATGGGAGATTCTGCTTGGAACTCAGAAGACTAGAATCCTGGGAAAAATGCAGACAGTAAAAGCTAGGCTCAGGAGGTACAAGGATCACACTGGCAGTTGAATTTGAGGCCATGCATGTTATGCTTTGACATAAAATTTGTCTACATTTTGCCCATGTCCTGAGATTTTGCAGAAGATTAAAATTGAGGGCACTGAACTGATTAATCCGGCAGAGGAAATTTCAAGACAGCCCACATTCAGGCTGCGGCATGGGTACTGCTGATGGCTTTTAGTCAGATCTACAGTGAGAGCCAAAAAGTTGGTATAAAATACTTTCAGTTTATAGAAAGGCATCATTTGCAAAGCTGGGGCAAAGGAAAGTTATGTTTTCTGAAGATTAGCATTATAAAGAACCCAAGGACTTTGTATCATGATCATGACAACAGGAAAGATGACTAGAAGGTATCTCAAGAATCAGGAAGATCCCACCTTTTACAGGATCAAGGGTGCAGAACTATAAAGCTTTCACTTGAGAAGAGAACCCCAAGGTCCCATGCTCAAGAAGGTCTGGATAGGGATTGATTCCTCAGAATTCATTTCACAGTGCTCAGCAATCCAGGCACTCAGAAACTGCAGTAGCCATGGTCCAAGAGTGTCAGACTACTTCTCATGCGGGTGGCAGAACTTGGCATCATCCACGTGGTGCTGGTTTTATAGGCATGCAGAATGCAAGAGTTGTGGGTCAAGGAGGCTTCTACTCAGATTTCAGAAGGCCTGGAAGGCCAGGCAGTGTACCCGTGAAAGCGTGAATCCAAAAGTAGAGTGGAGATCTCTGGAAGTTAGAGATGCCAGGAATGAGGAATATCTGCTGAGAAATGCTATAGGCAGTGAGTGAAATTACTGCGACAGAGAGACCACTGAGGACTGCAATCAACCAACACAAAAGGGTGGGGTTGCACAAGCCCTTTGGAGTTCACATCTCTCTACAACTTGTCTTGGGAGTGAGACATGGATCTACAGGGTCTAATGCTTGCTCTGCTGAGTTTTGGTCTTGCTTTTTTTTGTCTGATTCCTTTCTATTCCCCTATTTCTCCCTTTTGAAACAGGAATATTTACTCTGTGCCATTGTATGTCAGCAGTGTTTAACTTTTTTAAAAACAGGGACAGCTAAAAGTTTTCCTTGAGTCTCAGAAGAGACTTTGGACTTGGACTCTTAAACAATGCAGGAACTGTTAAGACTTTGGCAACACTTAAGGATGAACTAAATGAATTTGCATAATGAAATGGATATGAATTCTGGAGGGCCATGGATGAAATGTTATGGTTTAGATCTAAAAAGCCCCTCAAAATCTTCAGGTGTGTGGAATGTGACTGGATCAAGGAGCTACTATATGCACTAACAGATTCATCCATTGATGAGCTCAGAGCTGACTATGCTTTTAGATGTGACCTTGGTGAAAGAGGTGACTCACTGGAAGAGTGACCTGAAAGGTTATATCTCCCTCCCTAACTCCTCCCTTTGCTTTTTGCCTCCTAGTTGCCATGACCTGAGCAGCTTTCCTTCACTAGATACTTCTACCATACCTTCCTGCCTTGGAGCCAGGAAACTGTGGACTGAATCCTCAAAAGCTGTGAATCAAAATAAATCTCTCCTGGATGTTTTGTCCCAAAAATATGGAAATGACTAATATATCAGTTTCCTCAGTAGGTCCTATAACCCAAATTGTCAATTCTCAGTTCTCTATATTATACAATTCAAAAGAGTTGTCTGATATTGGGATGGTTAACCTAAAGCACTGTAAGAACCCCAATCACTTAAGACAAAATTCATCACAGTCATCATTCATTCTTCATTGTTTATTCATTAGTATCTACTACTGGCCAGACATTATGATGGCACAACATGAGACCTCCCAAAATTCATGGTTTATAAAGGTGGTTGACATTGATCCAATAAGAACACAGGTAAACTACAAATATGGAAACAGCTGTGACCAAGGAGGGAGCAAGGGTAAAAGGGGTCATCTAAAGCCTTCTTGAGAAAAGTTTCTTTTTTAAAACCTGGGAAAAAATAAGGCGGAGCAGGGTAGAGGTTGCTGTAGCTAGGAAACAAAAATGTATGCCACAGGGGCTGAGGCTGGCCCAGCAGTTAAGGACATCATGCTGTACCTTGACAGATGGATAAAAGGTCTAGGTCTTTATGACCAGCTGTTGGAAAGTTTTAGACCTCTTCAGACAAGGAAAGATGCAAGAACTATTGCTATGGTTTGGGTAAGAATCTCCCAAACGTTATTGGGCACTGGAGTGTCCAATGGTTCCAAGTTCTTGTCCTATTCAAAACACTGGATAAAGACAACTGATGAATGCAAAAGTTTCATTTATTGAAGATAAAAGAAGGAAAAATTAGAGTGAAAAAGAAAAAAGAAGAAGCATCAGAAATGAAAAGGAGAGAGAAACTATGCCTCACATGCACAACAGATCACTGGAAGAGTGAAAAGGCACTGGTGATGAGACCAATGGCTACCATCTTTTATATGCTTCTTCTGATTTCAAATCCAGGCAATCAGAAGCTATGACTGCTCTCTGTGATTGACAAGTCACACTCTATTGTCCAGCCTCTTTTCAACCCTCCATACTTGATAGGTCATGCCCTATTATCCAGCCAGTTTGCCATACCCTAATTTCCCGATTCACAAAGACCCAGGTGCTGAAGACCTGGTGGTCAGCCTTGGTAGTGCTACTCAGAGAGGACAGATCCTTTAGAAGATGAAGTCTAGTGGAAAGAACTTCATTTACCAGAAGCATGCCCTTGATGGTAATATTGGGCCCCATTCATTCCAGTTTCTCTCTGCTACCTGGCCACCATGACCAGGCTTCCTCTGCCAAACACTCCCTTCATGATATACTGTGCTACCACAGGGCCCAAATAACAGAGCCAACAGTCGGATGAAACTGTGAGCTGAAAGAAACCTTTCCCATTCCAAACTGATAGTATATCTGAAGGCATAAGCAGGTTATTCAGAAGGTAAAATTGACAGCCTGAGATGTATCATTTCTATACACTCTACTTGTCTTAGCAGAAAACTGAAAAAAACATACTAAAGGGAATAACAGAAATGCCAACAAGGGTTGAAGGGAAAAGTATTTCCTGGTCCATCTTAAGATAATCAGATAACTAGATGATCAGAATGCACATCCTGATAGCAGTACAGGTTCTACCACCCTCAGCTAACTCTGCCTTGTTTGGCAAATGACCCAGAAACAACCTTAGAGGTTGAGAGCACCAAGAGTCAACTCAGTCACCCATGGACACAAGTTCAATTTTGCATTACCTTCACTAAAACATAAAAAACTATAAGATAGCTATTATTCTTGTTCTAACACCAAAATTACTATGTATCAGCATACCAGGATGCTAATTTTAATCGGCACAAAAATCATGGAATTTTCATGCTGATAGAAACCTTAAATATCATCTGAATATTTGCACATTTTTCCAGTATGTTCACAATGCTTTCATGGATAGTTTATTTCTTGTTAATATGTATGTTTGAAATGCTTTAAATAAGCTCTATATTTTTTAAGGGCTGGAGATAGTATATATAATTTTCTTTAAGGTCCCCCTTATTACCACCTAATCCCCAGTAGGGCATAAGAGATAGAGGGGGAAGACAGAGACAGAGATAGAGAGACAGATAGAGAAACAGAGACAGAGGAGAGACAGACAGAGACACAAACAGAAACAGAAACAGACATAGGATTGTATCCAGGTGGTGCTCATTCAGTGGTACTATTTGACCGACTTAGTGGTAACAGATTGAAGGTTGCCTCTGAGTCTAATGGTCAAAGTCACACAACTGAGAGATTGATAGCATCTCTATTTAAAATAGTCTCATTAAAAACACAGGATAAGCATGAAGTAACTTACCAAAACTTGCTCCAATGGCTCTTCAAATAATAGAATAAACCAGAAAGATCTAAGACCTGAAGCCAGGCCCATCTTCACTCAGTTCTCCCATTCATGAACAGAATGGTCTACAATCAAGTGGAAATCCTGAGGACACCACAGAGCAGACTAAAAGGTTGCAGGGAAGCTAGGTGTAGTGGCACATGCCTGTAATCCTGGGTGGCTGAGGCAAACATCACAAATTCAAGCTCAGTCTTAGTGACATAGCAAGACCCTGTCTTGAAAACAAAATTTTTTTAAAGGGCTTGGGATGTATCTCAGTGTTCAATCTTCAATGTCACAGGAAGGCAGGGAGGGAGAGAAATATGGAAATGAGTATATTGAGCAAACTGAGGGGTGTCACTATTTTCCTTCGAGAAGAAAAACAGTTCTCTCAGATGACAGCCAGAGCTACTTCCAGCTTTTTCTTTCTTTGATCCATCAGTGTTGCCCTGGCCGTAGACCAAGTTCATGCAGTCCAAGTCGACATCCTGGATCCCACTGCCATGTTAGCACTTTTATTTTTCAAGATGTAGAGGATATCTAAGATTAAACCTGTAGAAACCAACCCCTAGATGTCATTGTTGCTGCTGAAATATCAACTCTTGAGTCTTTGAAACTTTAAATCTGAAGAGATAGCAGTGTTAATCTGAATAAGCCACTTAAATAATGCAAATTCAATTCATTTTCCAATGTTTCAAAGCCAAGTCCAAAGTCTTCTGGACTTAACCAAAATGTAACTAAATCTTATGGTGTTAGCATGCATTTAGTTGCCAACAAAATCCGCATTTAGGAAAAATAGGCTGAAAACCCACATAATCATATGTGACATTACTGAGGAGCTCACATCATATTCCATAACTCATAAGCTGATTACAGAGTAGCAGGGTGATCCTGCCCCCTCTTCCCCTTCCCTGTGTGTCCTCCGATTCCTATGCTTGCTTCTGACATTGCTGGGTACACTGGTGTTTGGAGTTCAGAGCATCTATTCCTTGCAAACAACAGGTCTAGTCCAGGGCATCCTGAATAAGGACTTACCAGCACTCAACTTCACACATTTATATCTGTATGTCTGTGTGTTTGTATATATGTTTGTAATTCTGGGAATCCAAGGGCTTATGCAAGCTAGGCAAATACTGTACCACTGAGCCATACTTCCAGCCCATTTTAGATTTTATTTTGAGACAGTGTTCCACAAAGTTGCCTGGGTTGACCTTGAACTTGTGATCTTCCTCAGTCTCCAGAGAAGCTCCAGGGAAGCTAAGACTGCAAGTATGTACCACATGCGCTAGCCAAATGCTCCATACGCTTAGTTCTCAGTTTCTTAACTCTACCTTTTCTTTCCACTCTGTATCACACCAGTCTGATTTTGCAAATGTAAATAAGACAAATTGGTGCTTATAGGAAGGACAATTACCCTGAGTCACACAGCTAGTGAATACTAGTTGGTTTCAAGGCTCTGAGTGAAACCCAATCCATGTGCTGAATTCTTAGGCCCTCTCAGAGACCAGCTCCCAGTCCCCCTACTGGATGTCATCTGTGGTAGTCAACTCTTGTGTCAACTTGAGTAACAAATGTGCAAATGATTGGATTAGCATAATTCTTGGTGTGAGCGGATGGATGGATTTACTGAAGATTAAAGACTCACCCTGGGTTTGGGTGGTACCAACCAATAGTCTTGTAGCCTAAATGGAATAAAAACAGGAAGAAGAAGGAAGCCTTGCTTCTGTTTCTTTGGAGGAGCTCCCATCTCTTGGCTGCCAACACAGACTCTTCAGCCTTGCAGTGCAGACTCTTCAGCTTCCAGATACAGACTTGCACAGGAATCTTATGAGCTCCAGGCCCTGGACATTTGACTTCAGATCTGCAGTGTGCAGACGACAGCCCTTTTCCACTCTTCCACACCTGACTCCACAGGTGGCCACCATACTGCTTTGTTAAAAAAAAAAAAAATATATATATATATATATATATAGAGAGAGAGAGAGAGAGAGAGAGAGAGAGAGCTATCTTATATTAAATCTGTTTTCCTTGTGAGTACTGATTGATATATCATGTTTATTCTCTCTCCAAGCCCCCCAGCCCTCCATGGGATGCCCTATCTTCCCAAAAGACTCCTTTGGGGTAGCTCCTCCAATTAAGTCCATGCCTATAAGATTGCTAAATTAAATCACTTTTTCACTCAATCACTGGGTATTTATTAAACGTACCTACATTCTGGGCCCTGTCCTAGTCCAGGAGGAGTAACAGTGAACAAGACTGACAGGCTCCCTGAACCCACTGGGAGCACATTTTCACAAGAGAAGACAGATGTTCAGGCAGTTAAAGCATACATAATTAAAGACTATAGAGCTAAGTATCCAAAGATATGTAAAACAACACAAAAAGAGCCCCTAGCATAGAGTCTTCTACCAGCAAGATCCTCAACAGATGCCTGCTACCAGGCTCTGCCTGGCCTCACCCCAGCACTAGCATGTCTTTCTGCTGTAGCTATGCCTGTCTCCCATTCTGCTGTAAGGCAGAGGGGTCTCTGCCACCCAGATAGATGTCCTGTATCCTAACTTCACACTTGCATGCATCAACATGATCCATTTTTGTTATGGCTTGTGTCTAGATGTCACTACCCCCCCCCAAAGCCTCCTGAGATCACAGATGGGGCTTTTGGGAGGTGGCTGGATCTAGTGTGTGTGATTCCGGGATTAAGTGTGTGAGGCTGGGATCAAAGGTGTGTGATTACAAATGAGTCCACTGATTGGTTTGGCATAGTTCTGTGTAGGATTAAGTGTGCCACACCCTGTGTGTGAGCGCTATCCACCCCAGGGTGGGTAGTCTGGATAGACTGTAAGGGACAGAAAGAGGGTCCCTGCAAGAAGCTTGCTGCCAGGGCTGGGGATATAGCTCAGGGGCATAAGTGCCTGCCTGGCAAGCACGAGGTCTTGAGTTCAATTCCTGGTACCAAAAAGAAGCTTGTTGCCAGTCATTTGTTGCTTGTCATTTGCTGTGTTGCTGCTTCACCGCTTGCTGCCTTCTGCTTTGTTGTCCTCTGCCTGACATGAACTATTTCTCCCCCGCAACGCCCCTCTGCCATGCCACCTTGCCTTGGAGCCAGCTGATTATGGACTGAAATCTGTACAAAATGTGAGCTGAAATAAACTCCTGTTAACTTTGGGTGCTGGCAATAACCACTGTTAAGACCATATCACCTTGTCTATAGATTAGTTGTGATTGTACTATTTTCTATGATAATTGGTGTCTGTTTGTCAATATGTTTTTGTACTTTTATGTTTCTAAAATAAAAAAAATAAATAAATAAAATAAAATAAAATAAAATAAAAAACTTTGGGTGTTGGGTATTTTGTCTCAGCAATGAGAAAAATAAGACAATTTCTTTCCACATCTGAAACTCACTTTTTGAAAGCTTAGCTCAGGCTTATGCCTACCATTAGCACATCAGAGGTGTTCCCTGCATGTGGCTCAGAGATGTGACCTGTAGGAGAAGGACCGGGACAAGCAGGGTAGACTACACAGGAGCAAAGCAGAAGTAACACTTATGTCCTACTCATGCCCAGTACTGAATATGCCACTTGCAGCTCACAATAGATTTCAGCAGGGCCCTCCTACTTTATGGCTCAGTGGAGCTTATGATGAGGCCAGAAAGGGCATGAAAATCGTGGCACAAACTTTCTTTAGGTTTTACATGCATTTCCCCTTCCTTTTCTGATTCATGTCCCTTTTTCAATGAAATGTCAAGCTCTACACAATGTTTCTTATGCTTGGTTTTTCATAGCATACAAGGAACTCACAGCTGGAGGACTTTAGGCAGCAGAATACTGCTATTTCTTGTTATCCATTCACTGATGTCTTCAAGAATCAAGAAGTCTAGTTCCAGGCCACCTGATGCTGATGCTGCCATTCTTCCTACTCTATCACCCCCAGAGGTGCTGTCAAAATAACAAATGACATGTTTTTAAGCCACAATTACCCCTTAGCTAGGCTGTCTTGGTTTGATTAGCAGCTGCTTCTCTTGGTGTGTTTCTTCATCTTCTTCTTCTTTTCATTTGCTTCCACTGGCCCTTTCATCAATAAAGGTCACAACTTTAAGGAAAATACTTCTTCTCCAGGAAGTACTTACCAGTATCCTATTACAATCAGATTGTCTTGTTCAGACACAGGTGGTATTACCTGTCAACAGGACTTGGAGAATAGCAAATAGCTACCACCCAACTAAGCCGAGCTACTGCCTGGCTCCTGGGCAGATAAAGTGGCAAAGGAGAGAGCCTTCTGGAGGCCTCCAAATCTCATTTTCATTTCCCTTGCAGAGAAGAGACTGGCTCTATTGACTAAGATGACTGAAAATTGCTTGAGCGTTCCAATAACCAGTCTGCACTGAAGCAGAGAGACAGTCTGGCAGAGGCGAGCTCCCTGCTCTGTCACGCAGCCCCGCTGAGCCATGTTTTGTTGCAGCACAAGCCCGTGGCATATGCAGACCAGACTGAAAGGAGCCTCCTGTCGTCCTCCAAAGCAGCCCCTCTCCATCTCCACTCCCAGCCTGCTGGTGCGGTTCCTGGATCCCAACCATAAATCAACATGTGTTCAGAGAGTCTCTGTCAGAAGCCAAACTCTTAGGCTGATTCAGGGACCGGGGATCAGCAGTGGGTTAGCAGGACCAGGCGAACATCCCACTTCCCACTGCAGCGCTCCGCAGCCTGACTGCACATTCCAGACAGGCCACTAGATGTCACCATCAACGATTCTTGTCCTTGTACGCAGGTCCGGACAATCGCAGGCTAGAATTCTAGACTCCGTTCCATCACAACCTTGGAGGCAGGGCTGCTATGAGCGCTGTGACTGCCTGAGCTCCTTGGGGGGGGCTTTTCAAAATCAGCATGTCAGACCCCAAACAGCTGAGCTGACACTTACAAAAGAAAGCATCAGCTAGAGCAAACCTCAGTTCTCACCATCAGGCTCCCTACTGTTTCTCCTCTGGGTGTTTGTCACAAGCAGTGGTCATGTATTCTGGTTTACTTGGGTCTACAAGAAATAAGTCAAGATGTGCACATCACCTTATAGCACCAGGAATCTTAAAGGTCTATGTGCTCCTGAGATAACATAGGTCTGTGGCTTTTAGCAGAGAATGAATGAAAGATGGATAATTGATGGTGATTCTTGAGAACTGAACTATGATTATGAAGTATTTCTAAGTGTATATTCAAGATGCAAAGTGTACAGAATCCAGAACCAATGTTAATTTATTACTGACAGCTGTATATATAATAATGTCATGTCTTTTAATCTTACATTCCTTCTGATTTACATCAAGCAATCTTTTCATTGTTTAATAAAATCAAACCTTGCCATTATTCTTAATGATGAAATTCCATTTTGAGCCTGGAGAACTCCTATAATTAAACTCCACATTTCCACACATCAGACACCTGAATCTCAAAAAAAAAAAAAAAAGGATAAACTGAATTTCGTGTTTTATAAGCAAGGTGAAAACGTCAGAGAGATGGGAACCACCTGCGGAGAGTCCCACGGGAGCTAAACTGCAAAGTGTGGAGTAATTTTTCAGTTTATCTTCTCAGCTCACACTACTACGTCCTTTCCCTTTTACCCCTCCCACCTCCTCTCTCTTCCTTGGTCTTTCTTTTTTGGAAGCAGAATGCTTTTTAAAGGTCATGATAAAAATGACAGCTAAAGGAAAAACAGGCCCGTGTCTTGTCCAATTTTCTGTGCTGTGCCAAAGACATGATTAATCCCTTCAAAAAGTATCTAATCTCATCTTATTACAACAAAGACAAGGTGTCCTTCACAACTATCGTGGCTTGAAGCAAAGGTCTTTTTCAAGTTTCAACTGTGTCTCACTCTATTTCTAACCAGTCATCATCACCTTACAAATTACTGGACTGTCCTAAGAACGCCTAAAATTTAAACAGTGCTGTGGTTTAAGTTGTAAAGCACTATGTTTCATCAGACTCCCTGGCCACTTTAGGAGATACAAACTCATGATATTTGTAGAAGAAGTGAAATCTTTATCAACTAATTAATGACCTTAAAGTAAAATAATGAGGTGTGGAGAGACAGGAGTTCAGTTATCTAGGTCATCTCTCATCTGGAAACAGAATCAGATTCCACTGAATAGGTGCTAGTTCATGCCGTAAGCAAGTTTCCTATCTGTAGTGCTAAATCTTACTATGATTGGTGAATTAAATCCTGCTAAACAACATTCCGTGGTAGGTGGAAGGTGCTGAGGAGAGTTCAGATGAGATGTGCACAAGTTCAGTGGAATTCCACCTGAATGAGTTTGCATCCCTCTAAAAAATGTTTACAGTGATTTTCTGGAAAGTTTGTTCACAAGAAAAATACTGAGGCATTTGTGTGAAAGGCATTTTGAAGTTGTCTGAAATTTTCTGAGATTGTGCACCTTATGCCTTCTCTCCTAATTCTTCCATTTCTTCTTTTCTTCCTGTAACATTTGCTCCTATTGGTATTACCCTGCCTTCCTAGGTAGGGAAGATCATCAACAGTAGCAATGACGCGTTGCTATAACAAACAACTCCTAAGACTCATTGACTTGATCACCAGACAGATCTACTGTGGGTCAGCTAAGGGTTTGGTACCTCACTATCAGAGACAGGGTGGCCACTGTTTCCAACACTGGCAGTTATCAAAGCAGGGGAAGAGTCCTCTGGAAGGAAATGAACGGGCAATTTAAAAGCTCCAGTATGGGGGTGATGACCCTCTCTTCTACACATAATTCCTTAGCCCATACCAGTCACAAGCCATGTGCATGAGCCACAAGAGGACCAAGAAGTCCCATCTAACCATATGGGAAGAAAAACAAAACAGCTGGTAAATACAGGAATGAACAAAGGAAATTCAAAGATACATTTACTTTCTTCTTGTTCTATAATTCCCTTATCTTCTCTAAATTATGTTTTCTCTTTTATTTATCTATTTGTTATTATTATTATTGTGGTGCTGGGGGTCAAACCCAGGACCTGTGGCATATTAGGCAATCACTCTGCCTGGAGTGACACCCCTGCTCTCTCCCCTGACCAAATAAATTTCTGATTTCTGTTGTGGCTACTTTCAGATTCATGGCTATTAGTTAAGACATTGCTCAAGAAAAGCCTCTCTTCAGATAGTTATAAACTAGACTTGTTTAGCCCAAAGGGAGGAAAAAGTTTTCCACATTATTTTTACTTTTACCCTTCTATATTTCTTGTTGTCCTTGTTTTTTGTTTGTTTGTTTGTGTTTTTTTTTCTTCTTCCACCCAAACATGCTCATCTCCTACTCCATCCCTTTTATTGAAAACAATTACTGGCCCTTTGTTTTTACATCTTAGTTATTTGGTCCAACCGGTGAGAGAGTCTGTGGAATAGCAGAATTCTAAACTTGTTGGTTTCTCAACACCCAAATTCATGCAAATTTGTATCCTGAGATATATAAGTAAAATTACAGCCCTGTCTCAACAGTGACAAATTTTGTTATTCTGTATATTTTGGGTCTTCCATTTAAAAGCAGACAGCCCCCTTGTAAAGGCACTTAAATATATTGGTCGTACATAAAAGATAATCTCACCGAACAGGTTAGTCCACTGCTATGACCAGAATCTTCAACCTTACTTCCTTCCCCGTCTTCTGCAGAGTTTAACCCAAATGCTAGGCTGTGTAGTTCCTCATACACCAAAACTGCCCAGTACTCTTTGTGAGGCTGGGTGGAATTCTTCCCTGGCTCTGCACATCACCAAATTAACTGGAAAACCCTAAACAGGACTGCTTATACCTCGGTGAGTAGTTTGTGAAACAGCTCATACTGACACACACTACCTTGTCCTCAGATGACTTTGGTCTGTGTTACTGGGTCAAGGCTAACCAACACCAGCCCTACAACCCTCAACAGTTTCTCAGGCTATCCTGTTTTCCCAGAGCCGCCTTGAATTCAAGCCATGAACCCAGCCAGCACATCCACATTTTAACCAAGAACACCTCAATCAGAAGAAATCACACCAATTCACACAGGGATGAAAAGAACATCGATGACCATTACTGAGAGCCAATTATGAAAACTGTGGGCTGAACGAGTTAACCCACAGCAGATGTAGGCGACGTGGGGAGACTCCAAAGTGTGAACAGTCACTGACTTCTAGACCTAGATGACCGCGCTCAGGGCAATAAACCTGACAAACCTTGCGGGTACCAGCCAGGAGGGGAACTGCAACACAATGCCCGCCCACCTTCCTCGCGCCAGGCCCGCCCCAGCTGGCCGAGGGCAGAGAGCCTGTGGGCGTGGCTGGGCAATCGCCCCGCCCCTGCCGCCCGCCACTCGGGTCACCTGACCCTCCCGTGGCTCACGTGATCTGTTCCTCGCGCCGCCATCTTGGAGCTCCGGATGAGGAGGGGCAAAGCGGGGGAAAAGAGGGAAAGGATCCGGGAGAGAGGTGGGCAAGGACAAGGGCGAGTGCACGGCAGGGCCCTGGCCGGCCAAAAGAGGCTAGCGGAAGCTGCAGCCGCCGCCTGACCGCAGGTACCGCGCCCCGGGGCCGCCCCTTTCGCTGTGAGCGCCGCTGCCGGCCATGTGCATCCTTCCCTCAGGCCTCAACCGGCGCCGCTTCTTCCTCAGACGGCGGACGCCGGCCCGGTGCTCGCCACATGCCCCAAGTTCCGTGTCCCATTTCTGTCAGCTGTGCCTTTCAGAGCTAGGCTGCGGAGACCCTGGGCTTGCCCAGCAGCTGAGGGTGGGGGCACCTGCCGCTCCCCGCACAGTCACCAGTCCAGTTCACAGGCAGGCCATCCTGAGGCGTCGCTTCCCTCTCGTCTGCAGTTGTGAATCGTTTAGGCCAGTCAGGATAGACCTAAGAGTGTTCACGGCCCACCTCTAGATTACTTTCCCCAGTCCCATTGCCTGGGCCGTTTACTCCTGGGTGTAGAAGAACCAGGTACAGAAAAGCAATCGTGGCCTTCCTCACACTTCACCATCTTCGCCAGTAGAATAATCTTGCTAGAGATCACAGACCGGTGAGGGCGTCTCAAGGGAATGGTTTGTGTGGAAGGCCTGGGTGATTAATTAGGCAGAGGGCAACCCTCCCAAACCCGAAGGTGGTCGGTCTTTGTAGCTCTATAGTGGGCTGTGATTTGTTATCAGTCTGTCTGCATCGCTGTTATCAGGCAGTTACTGGATTTATCACCACCTGGAGTTTGTACTTTCTTCAGCGCTAGACTTTATGTTGATTAAAAGGGAAAGTCTGACCCTTCACTTCTTTACTGCAGTAACTGATTGAAAATTAACTTGAGAGGAGACCCAATAACTTGCTTTGAGCCCCACCAGTGCGCTGTTTTACTTAACCATAATCGATATGTTAGTTGCTTTCTAGGTGAAAAGAATGAGTATTGTTTTGATCTTTTAGACTCATTCTTGGCTAGTAGCAAAAAAAATGTAGGACCCGGGCAGGAAACTGCATTAGGAGATATATAGGTCAAGCCACTGACATATTTTCATGCTACTATTCTGCCCACTATACTTGTCAAATTTGCATAATCCCTTTCTACATTCTATTTTTGATTAAGATTAAAATTGTACTATGTAACTTAACAGTTCCATACTCATTAGAAAATGTCAGTAAAACCTATAGTGTAGTCAGTTACATACATTCTGAGCTAAAAGGAAATGCACAATTATTATTATGTTTCCAGAGCTATTCTTTTGTGAATTCTTCAAAATCCTCACATCTACTTGATAAATTACATGAATTAATATCACACAATTACATTGTATGAACACCCTTCTGAATTTCTTTTTGATGCAAAGTATTGGAAAGTTTTTCACTGCCCAAATGAATCATTACTCTGTTTCACCAAGAAAAGAGAAATGTTTGATACTGTATACTTTCATTCTTGGCCACAGCTGGATTTTGAAGATTGATCCAAGGGACTGTATTAATTTCAGGAATTGATTTGAAAGACACTGGCTCTGCCACTTAACAGCCATGTAACCTTGGGTAAGTCACCTAAACCTCCCTGAGTTTCCTTATTTGTAAGATTGTATGACACCACCTAGCAGATCCCAAAGAGTTATGAGGATCAAGTACACTGACATATTCTATACAGCTTAGCTGTAAGGGGCTGTTAGTCTTTTCAGTGGTGTTCTTAGTCTCACTGAGAGTTGACAGGAAAATTGGTATATTAAAGAAAGCATAGTTTCAGAATCAGATTGATTGGATTCCAGTTCTTAAATTGGCTTATATCTTTGACCTTCAGATGTACTACTTTACATCTGTGACGTTCCTCACCTGCAAAAAAGAGGCTAGTATTACCAGGAATTACATGAGTATTGTACAAAGTCTGCACAGGCAGTAGTCCCTGGACTTGCATCTCAAGGGCAAGGCTTTCCTGTTATTCATTTTTGTAGTCTGTTAACTGTCATAGGCACATTGTAGGTGCTCAGTAAATTCTAATATTGGTGAATGTTAGTTAGCCCTTATTTTTAACTGTAACTGGCAAATTAGAATATTCTCTTAGGCTGGGTGCGAGCTGAGGAATTCTAGACTGTGAAATTCATACACTTGAGATATTTATACTTTTTTTTTAGTGGCAACTAATAATTACATTGAACTAAGAAGATTTTAAATCAAGTGAATTGTAGCTGTCCTTTGTAAGGTGAACCTGCAAAACTTCCACATAACCATATATAGACAGTTTGTAATTTAGACACCTGAAAGTTTACCCAGCCCTACCCTCTCAGTTATAACCTGAAGAACGTAAAACACACAGAAGTAGTGACTTGCCTAAGGTCACACAGCTAACTGAGAGCACTTTAGGGGAGAGACCTGTGAGCTTTTGCCCCTTATCCTTTTTTGGCCTCAGCAAAATGTTTTGTACTTTTGAATTATGAGACTGTGGGAAAATGGAGAATTAATTGGCATTACTTCTGTTGAACAATTTTTTTTTAAGTTGAAAAAGAACAAATCTTTCGTGTGAGACAGTTCTTTATATCCCATTGTGCTGTCTTTCTATATACACAGAAAATTATAGCCTTTTTCCAGGCCCACGTGAATTGTTCAACTTGATTTGACTTAGGACAACCATACTGGTGTAACTAAAAGGAACTAATTAGATACACAAGTAAACTAAATAGCAAATTATAAATAAAGACAACTAAAATAATTTGTCTGTTAACTTTTCTTGGAAAAGACATTAATTATAACCTTTTGCCTGAATATTACTGTTGTCAAAGATTTCAAACACTCAGTGGAAAAGGTTATAGAACTTTGCTGGTTTGGAATACACTTTTTGATTATTTCTATGTAACAGTTTGATCTAATGTTATGTGTGATGACTTCAAACAAAAAAATCTCTTGTTTCACTCATGCCTTTAGTCTTCTGTCTTTCTATTGAACTTTCCTGTTCATCTATTTTGGTCTTTTCCCTGACCTCTAAATAGCATGTTTATTCTCACACAAATAAATGATGGTAATGGCAGGCTTCCTTGTCACTCTTGCTTTTGTATCAAGCTGTATCAATAGTATTCCAAAGAAGCAAATGGTACTCTCATTAGGGTAAGTCAAAGAGAATATATTTACAGAATTACTCTTAGAAGGGTTTTGGATTTGTATAGGCAAAGCAAGGGGAAAATGCAGCTAGCATCCAGTGGTATCAGGAGAAGGGAGAGGTGTCAGAACCAGAAGCAAACTCTTGTGGAGCAGCCTGTCTGGAAAGAATGGCCCTCTTCTGAGCAACACAGCCAGTCCAAGGTGACCTAGAGGTGAAGTGCTCAGATGATGAATATCCTGTTCGCAGTCTGCCATGTCCCCCTGATCTGTGGTGGCTGTCCATTGGCAGATCTTAACCAGAAACCAAAGGGTAGGGGAGCCTAGTGATGTCATCCTCCTGGGACCAAGAGCAGAGTAGAAAGAAAGACTCAGGGAGGCTAGAGGGCAGATGGTGATGCCTGTCACACTGCACATCCTCTGGGGTCCGGTGTACATCTTACCTCTTCAGAAAGTCTTTCGCTTACTTTCCTAGCCCAAGGGAGCTCTTCAGTTTCTGTCGGGATCTGGCCATGGACTGTTGCCCTCTGGTGATTTTGCCTTTTTGTTAGTTATTCCATTATTCAAAAACTGCTAATTTATTTTAGCTTCTAAATGTTTATCTTATCCACTCCGTTTGGTTTGCAGCTATCGGTGCTATGGATTTAAAATGTTTTCATCCTTCCTGCTACTTTCTTGGTGCCTTGCACATAATTTTTTTTTGGAATTTTATTATGAAAAACTATAAACATTTAGACAAGTACAACAGTAAAATGAATTCTTAGGTACTCAAGCAACTGCTTCTCTTTTTTTCAAATAAGTTGTTCTTGACATGTTATATGTGTGTATATGACTATAAATATAATGTGTAGATGATGTATAATATACAGATGTATGTATATCATATATAAGATTCCATGAGAGATCTAAGTAACATTTTTGTGAAAATTTAAGAGTTGGCTTTAAGATAACTGCCCCAGTGTGTATGCTGTCATATGAACTGCTTACCTAACCTTTTTTAACAGAGGCTTTTGTTTTCATGAGTTTTAACTTGTGCACTGATTCTGCATGTAGACCCAAACTGGTTTTTCAGGTGTTCCCTGATATATTTTATGCTGTCATATCTGTTTTATAGCTGCCATTACTGTACTTATCCCCAAATGTATGCAGCCTCTAAAATGAGATACTTACATAAATGTTCAGGGAAAATTAGAGCATCTGCTGCAAATTTCCATTAGTTCCTAATGCCTGAGCAAGCACAGCTTTAAAAATGTGAGTGTTTTGTCAGATTCTTTTGTATTAGTCATTGTGAGATAAGATGGACTCCTCCCCCTCTCTTCATTTTCCTTTCTTCTTTTTTATTTTTAAGGAACACACTGAAATATCCATGGGGAGTAATTTGCACTATGCTGTCTCCCTCCCATTACATCATTAAATGAAAGAGAGATAACGTGAATCACTTTTGTGAGTCTGTGGGTGTGCAAAGTCTGTTGAGCAAACATTCACTGTTAACCTCCAGGGTATCAATCAGCCATACATGGATGTTATACTTCATGGGGGAAGAGACCTTAGACCCACAGTGAATAGCCATAGCTTGTTCAAGAAAGTGAAGGGGAATTCCTATTACTAAAGTTAACTATTTAACATTAATTTGCATTTAACAACTGAAATGAAAGAAATAAAGCTTTAAGTTAATGATCCTAAGGGGAGCTCACATAAAGAGCCACAGCTCCTCTTGACCTAAAAGTGTGGAATTCTAAGGCAATAAAGTGATGTAGGAAGTGACAGAAGGGTTTTTCCAAAGAAACAGATTGTTCACCTTTCATCTCTTCAGTAACTTGAAGTTGAGTGTGGAAGTCTAGAAAGACCTTTGTTATTTCCAAGGAAGATGAAAAGAAACTAATTTTTTAAAAAGTGCTTTGGGGAGAGAATGACTAAAGGATCTCTAGCCTTTGAGAGCTAGGATAGCAGCAGTGTTACAGTAGTTGTACTGTACTTCCCAGCCCTGAGGACAAATAAGAAACATGCCCCAGAAAAGAGAATGTATACATATAAAGCTGACCTAATGGGACAGAGTATTAGGAAAGAGAGAAGAAGTAATACTAAAGAAACCAAGAGGAAAAGGTTTGCATTTTTGCCTGATATAGACCAAGATAGATAGCTGGTGTGCCAGAAAGAGGAGAAAGAGGGAAAGTCGTAATTGCTGCCAAGAGGTGATATAGGCAAACTGGGTTTGAGTGCTGGTGGAGTCCAGCAAGATAGTTTTAAGTCTGATCCTGCAAGGGAGGGTTCTTCAGCTATGTAGGGTAGAGGAGCCATGATTCACCATCTAAAATAAAAATTCAGAGCCTCTACTGAAGTTTAAGAATACTATGTATGGTCTCTGGTCTATAGCTAGTGCCACTAAAATTTTCCTGGCTTTTATTGAACGTTGTAAGATTCCAGAATGCACCTAAAATGTGGAAAAACAAAATTTGTTGCTGGAAAAAAGCCTAAACTGAAAAATGTGATCCAAGTCAACAAATTAATTTTACTTTAAGCCAAAGGAAATGTTTGAAATTAAAATGCTGCCAGGAGATACAAAGAGTATTCAAGACTTAGGAGAAAGATTTATGAGTATTTCATGTTTGGTGACTTTTGTGGCACTCACGCATTGAAACCTACAGATAACCCTTTTTAATGATTCTGTTCACTTAAAGGGGGCTGGAGAGATAGCTCAGTGGAACAGGCACCTGCCTGGCAAGAACAAGGTCCTGAGTTTGATCCCTGGTACCGCCAAAAAAAAAAAAAATTGTGGTGTTCTTTTCAGGACCTGAAACACAATGGGAATGTCAGCTTTTTCCTTCTCTAATGCACCTTACACTTTCAGGAAAAAGAAATACATGTATGTGGGTATGAGTAATAGTTGACCACTAATATGACTTCTAGGGAAAAAACCACAACGTACTTTGTGGTTTATTTTCAGGAAGATAAATCAAAGGAAATGAAAGAAGGAAGTGGGTCATTGCTTTTATTTAGTTTCATCGGGATATGCATCTCAAATTTACTATGCCCTTTGTAATAGGTTACATGACTATATTTTCACAATTTCAAAGATGTAGTGTGGGAACAAATTTTGTGTTCTTTTAGTAATAAATCTGCAATTATATTTTTGTATAAGAAGTACTTCCTGAATGGGAGTAGTGCAGTGGTACCAGCTTATCTAGCATGCATGAAGCTCTTGCCTCAATGCCTAGCACTGCAAAACAAACAAAAAGAATTGTATCAAATCATATCGGTTTTAATGACAGTGTTTCACAGTAACATGAGCCCTGAGAAGGGCTGTGTTTCTTTAAATCAAGAAATAGAAGTGCTGTGTTTGCTCTTGACATTCTGCAAAAAGGAGAAAGCAATGATTGGGTCCAGCTAGATGTCAAGAGCAAAGTCACTAAAGAAGAATGGAAATAAACATTGTTAAAGTCATTTCCAAAGAAATAAGTGAAGGATGGTAAGATCTCTATCATCAAGCTTGACAGGAGGTGCATTCTGAAGGGAAATTCTAAGAAATTTAAGCCTGTTTTGGGAATAGCCAGGTACATTGGTAGGTAGCTACTAGTTTAGAAAATGCTTAGATGAGATTGGACACTAAAACTGGAATGTATTTCCTGAATTGTATAGCTGTAATTACCCTATAATCTGGCGTGTCTTTCTCCTGTACATTATCCTTTTAGATATGGAAGAAAGCAGCAGTGTGGCCATGTTGGTGCCAGATACTGGGGACCAGGAAACTGTATTGACTGCCGAAGGTGTCATTAGTCCTTCACTGGAAGTTGATGAACAAAGAAAACTTAAAGCAGATCCATTAATCCATGTTATCCAGAAGTTAAGCAAGATAGTAGAGCATGAAAAGTCACAAAAATGTCTTCTAATTGGGAAAAAACGCTTGCGTCCGAGTGGTACAGCACAATGTTTTGAAGCCCAAGAACTTTGTGAGATTCCAGCTAAAGTAAGCCAGTCACCTGCTGTTGGTATTAGAAAGGCTGAGATATCAGAAGCAAATTGTATCCCTGACTTTCTTGCCCAGAATGATGGGACAGCTATGTCTTACCAGTGTGGCCTTTGTAAGTTTCTATCATCATCTTTTTCTGTGTTAAGAGATCACATCAAACAGCATGGCCAGCAGAATGAAGTGGTATTCATATGCTCAGAGTGCCATATTACATCCAGAAGCCAAGAGGCACTTGAAGTTCATGTGCTGAATGACCACAGAAGTGATGCCAAGAGTCACTCCCAATCCAAAGCCCAACAGCACGTAAGCTCCTCCAACTCATTATGTCAGAGAACCACAGAAAGAGGTGTTGAAGCCGTTCCTGATATTCCAGTAAATGCGGACAGTCCACAAACTCTTAACGTGCAAACTGCATCCATGGCAGAAATGGGTAAAAGAAAGTGGTATGCGTATGAACAGTATGGCATGTATCGATGCTTATTTTGCAGTTACACTTGTGGCCAGCAGAGAATGTTAAAGACACATGCTTGGAAACATGCGGGACAAGTTGACTGCACCTATCCAATCTTCGAAAATGAAAATGAGCCCCTCGGCTTGCTGGACTCTTCAGTGTCTGCTCCTCCTGGTGGGGTTGATGCAGTAGTTATTGCTATTGGAGACAGTGAACTCAGTATCCACAATGGGCCATCAGTACAAGTACAGATTTGCAGCTCAGAACCTTTATCGTCTTCCTCTCCTTTAGAACAGACTGCAGAAGACAGACTACACCTAAGTCAGTCAGTTACCCTTGACCCTAATGAGGAAGAAATACTAGAAGTGATGTCTGATTCAGAGGAGAATCTGATTGCTGACAGCCTACTTTCATCAGCACAGAAAATCATTAGCAGTAGCCCAAATAAGAAGGGTCACGTTAATGTGATAGTGGAGCGTTTGCCAAGTGCTGAAGAAACACTGTCGCAGAAACACTTCCTCATGAATGCCGAAATTGAAAAGGGGAAAAACCAGCACCCAACAGAAGCCCAGACTGAATGTGGAAGAACAGATGATGTTTATCATGCTGATAAATGTACTGTTGATATTGGGGGGTTGATTATAGGCTGGAGCAATGCAGAGAAGAAAGACAGTGAGTTAATAAGTAAAGGTCTGGGTACTGATGAGAATGCCCCTCCAGGCCGAAGAAGGACAAACTCCGAGTCTCTTAGGCTGCACTCCTTAGCTGCAGAAGCCCTCGTTACAATGCCTATAAGAGCTGCAGAATTAACAAGAGCTAATCTTGGGCACTATGGTGATATAAACCTTTTAGATCCAGATACTGGACAAAAGCAAGTAGAAAGTACCTTGGCAGCATATTCAAAAATTATGTCGCCACTTAAAAACTCTTCCGATGGATTAACAAGTTTTAACCAAAGCAGCTCTACCTTGGTAGCACTCCCAGAAGGTAGACAGGAATTGTCAGATGGGCAAGTTAAGACAGGTATCAGCATGTCTCTGCTCACTGTAATTGAGAAATTGAGAGAAAGAACTGACCAAAATGCCTCAGATGATGACATTTTGAAAGAGTTACAGGACAATGCCCAATGCCAACCCAACAGTGATACAAGTTTGTTAGGGACCAATCTGGTGGAATACATCCCCAGTGCGGAACAGCCATACCGTTGCCGCCTGTGCCACTATACAAGTGGTAACAAGGGCTACATCAAGCAGCACTTGCGAGTCCATCGGCCGAGACAGCCATATCAGTGTCCTATCTGTGAGCACATAGCTGACAACAGCAAAGATCTGGAGAGCCACATGATCAACCACTGCAAAACAAAAATATACCAATGTAAGCAGTGTGAAGAATCTTTTCCCTATAAGGTAAGTCGTACTTCACAAAATCTTTTGGGGACTTCAGAGTTTTAGATTGAGGAGAGAACTTCGTAGATCTAGTGTAGCCACCTCATTTTGTAGATCAGGAAAATGAGTTCTGGAAACATTTGATAATTGGCCCCAGGGAATCCCAGCTAATTAGTGTTAAAGTTGAGACTAAAATCCAGGTTTGAGAACTCTACCCTATGAATGGTGTCTCCTTACTGGTCTCAGTATTTACTGCTGTAATATGTATAACTTTGAAGTTACTGCCAGACACAGAGACACATGCCTGTAATTCCAGCCCTTGGAAAGGTGAGGCAGGAGGAATGACCCAAGTTCGAAGCCAGCCTAGGCTGCATGGTAAATTCAAGACCAGCCTGAACTACATAGTAAGATCTTATCTCAAAAAAAGTATTGCTTTTAAATCACGAGGGAATATATAGTGGACTGATATGTACACACTCGACCTACACAGATTTAACTATATTATCAATACAAAACATGTATTTCTCATATGCCCCCAAAATTGCAGTCATCTTTGCTGCTACATAACCAGCAGTAATTTCTGTCATCAGGAGGAAAAGTGGGCTGTGTTAGAAAGCCAGTACAGGGGAAATAAAGCCGCATGTGTTGTGTTTAGTGAGCAGTCTAAGAAACTTTGAAGGGTTATTCAAACTTGTATACTGACTATAAACCCAACAGCCAGTATCAATTAGATTTATTTTGTAAAGGAAGCTTGCCTTCATTGAGTGATTGGTTTAAAATTGTTCAGTGTGCCAGGTGACTGAAAAATTGTATAAAATGTATCTTAATTGCCTAACTAGATTATAGCATTTTTTTTTCTCAGATTTTGCAGAATTGGGGGCCTAGGTAGTAGAAACGATAATCAGGAACAAAATAGTCTTTTCTGCTTGAGAGTCACCGCTGCTTGGCTTACTCTTATGAAAGTCTAAGTAGCATATCCACTGCAAAGGCAAGTTCCAGAAGTTTTTTTGTTGCTGCTGTAAGAAATAGCTGCTGGTTTGAGGGGTGGAAATAGCTAAGGGTCTCCGTCCTTAAGGGAGCACTTGACTTCTTAACACATCTAGTTGATATTTAAAGGCAGAAAGTAGCAGGAGTCCAGTGCTTACTCACTGAATTTATTTTTATAGAAGTATTATCCTGAATACTCTGCTCTTTCCATCTCTGAGCCAGCAAGTGGTTGGTAAGCATGTAAATGTTGTACACAAACACCTTCTAACATACAGATGACTTCCTTTCAGGTAATGAAAAGAGAAACCACCTCATCTTTTTTTTCTGTAAATTGTCAAATGTGTCAATATATTAGACAATTTGATTTTAAAATACTGTTAATACGTTGTAGATACTAGGCCATAAAAGCAATTAAACTCTTTTTCCACTGTCTTCTAGTAACTGGACGTGTGTCTTTATTGAAAATTACATAATTTCTCTCAATTTTTTTAGAGTAATCTGAGGAATCATGAGCGAGAGCAGCACAGCCTTCCAGACACCTTGTCAATAGCAACTTCCAATGAGCCAAGAATTCCCAGTGATACAACTGACGGGAAATGTGTGCAGGAAGGTATCTGTGCATTTTTAAATGCAGGCCATAGTGACTGACATGTGGAGTCAAAAATGCCCTTTGTTGTCTTAGGGATTATTTTCAGGGCTAAAGCATGTGTTCTTTTCTACTTTTACACTTTGAATGTCAGTGAATATTAGCTTTGTGCCTAAGGAAATTCTGAGTACTAAATAAAGTAAATTTTTACTAGGTCCTAGTAAGAGGTACGGTACTAGATTAGTAAGGACTCAGCTTCCACTGTACAAGTAGAAATTGCAGTTAAAAATTACTGCCTCCTGTAAGAGCCATGCTCCACCATAGACCCTTAGAAGATGGCATACCAGCAAGCCGGAGAAGCTACAGCATAGAGAGCAAGCCTCCTCTCATTCTCCACCTGCCTGTCGACCTGCAGAGAACATAGCCGTTACAGATGGTAAATGCCCACCTCAAACTTGAACTGAGGCTCTCCGCTGTGATCTTATTCTTCAAATATGACTGCCAGATTTCATCTACATTCTTTGAAAAAACACACAGAGCCTTTTATGGACTAGTTAGCTAGGTACCAGTCAGTTGAGTCTCTGGGAATAGGAATATTAAGAGAATCAAAAGATTTAATTAGAGTTCCATGGAAAGGCGGATGCCACATCCAGAGAATTAGGGAATAAGCTGTACTTTTCACCAGCTCACTTGAATTGATAAGCTTTAAATGTCTCAAGCGTGGTACATAGTGTTTACAGGAAATAAAACATATTGGGGTGACTTTCCTTTTTAGATTTCCTAAGAATTAAAGTTTGAAACGACCACAAAGTGAAATGTTTTACCATAATGTTCCATTAAATTATACCCCGGAAAGCATAACTGATTCTAGAATGTTTCTGAAGGAACTGATTTTGACACCACTGTAGCACCAAAATTCCTTTGTCAAACAGATGTCATCCCTGTAAAACTATCCAAAACAAAAGGAGTTTATGACATGGCATCTGTTTCTGCAGTAGATGGCTGAGCTAAAACAGTTTTGTTTCCTTTTTACGAAATAGCTCTAACTGCCTCCTTTTATTTTAATTCATTATGTTTCCGTATCCCCCTTAAAGGGGACATTAAAACATTAGAAATGATTGGGCCATAAATCTCTAATGAAGGAATAAAGTGCTACTCAGTAGCACCACCTACAGTTAATATGTGCTGGGATGTATCTTTTCCAGTAACATCTTAAAAAGCAAAATTTAAAACTGCTCAGATAGTTAACAGATTACATATAACTATTTTGATAAAAATACTAAAATTTCACCTCAAAATGAACCATTCTAAACTTTACAGTGTTAGCATGTTGTCCACCATATTCCGCTTTGCAGCGTGTATATTTTTGGATTATGTTCTTGTTTTTAGGGTTAGGTGCATAGATTTTAAATTCCTTGCCTTTCCTTTAGCCCTACTTACCACTATTTGCTATTTTGTCATAGCAGTATACGCTTCTTATAGCTGATCTCATCCTGCATAGTTACACCCAGATGGGTACTTTATTAATTTAGCATTAGATATCTTGAACTCTTGTTAACAGGCCAAAGAACAGATTTTTAGCTCACAAAGAAGGTTAAAGTTCATCCTTTGTAAAAACTTCCTTAATTACTTAGTCAACTTATTTAAAAAGAGGGGTGAGGTATACCTTTGTGATTCATGTCTTACCATTCTTAAACTATAGATACCTGCAGGCAAGCTTCCAACACAAGTCCGGCATAATTGTACTTCAGGCATTCATTCAGCCAAATGACCTTGCATACCTATCTTGAACTGGGTACTGTGCCAGGTGTTGGGGGGTACAATGAAGCGTGTCACTGCCCTTGAACCCAGGCCAGTGGAGAACTTAGAAGGGACTAATGGGTTTGTCAGCCAGCTCCATAGGCCCTCTAAGAAGAGCCATGGGCAAAGCATGTGGTGTTTCCTCTTCAAATTTAATTAATCATCCTTTCTTGGAACCTATAATTTGTCAAGCCCTGGGGGTTCAGCGTAAACAAAGCAGGTAGGTCCTTACCCTCAGAATCTACAGCTCAGTAATAGGGCAAAGAGTTTACCCGGACAGGCAGGGTAAACACAACTTTGGTGAAGACAGAAATATAAGACTTCCTAACCATGCTGTGAGGTTCTAATATTTCCCTTTTGTAGATGATAAAACTGAGGCTTGAAGAGGTACTTTACCCATGATCATATGAGTAGTAAGTGGCAGAGCAAGACTCAGTCCCAATTTTAGAACTTTAAATCCAGTCTTTCCATTGGAAACATTTGTTTGAAGTAGCATAGGCTCTCATTCTGTGCTATATTAAGTTTTTCCATCTGTCACTTTTATTAGTTGTCATTGATCTGTAATATTTCTCACATAAAACCATTATCCAATATTTCACACTTCATTTTTGGGTTTTTTTTTAAACTATATTTGGAACAGTGCCATTTATAATCAAGTCCAAGGTTTTATCCTACCAATTAAAAGCAATACTTAGATTATAATTATGATTAGTGTATATATTATTGTTACAGATTTATACAAGGAAATTAGGACATTTTGTTCTGCCTGACAGTGTTATTAGTCAAAGAAGATTTCAATTTTAGAAAGCTTAAATTTAACTTAAGGATTTTCTTTGCTGAAATTTCTATGTGGGTTTTCTTTTGTACAGCTAATTCTACTTTAATGCTTTGCGTGCTGGTATTCTGCCTAAGCTTTCTTCCTGACAAAGACACACAGCTCTTCCTGCTCTGCCGAATTTTTAAGCTAGCATGCTTGCCTTGTTTCTGAATATAAAGCAGTCAGTGTGGGGATAGCTGTGGACTTTATGCTGACAGAAGAATAGATAAAGCATCAAATACCTTCAGGAAACAGTTCCATATGATCGAGTCATTCATCCTGTATTGTCTGCCTGAAATGCTCGGCCCCGCACAGAATGAGTAACATTACCTGTTCTGTCAGATGCGTGTTTTCCAGAGAGCTACACACTGCTGTCATAACCTTTGCCCCTGTAAGCTGTCACTTTGCTAGGTAAAATTACACTACAGTGTAGAGCACTTCATAATTTGCAGTTGCTGTTCTTCCCATGTTGAAGTAATAGATGACATTAGTTACAAACTGGGGAAATCCATAGAATAAAAGACTCCTGTGCTTTTTTATTAAGTTTGCTATGTGCGTTTCATGGCCATACTTTATATTAGATTGTAGGATTAAATTACACTCATTGCCAAATCATTGTTTCTTTAAGACAGTATATCCAATATTAATCAACTAACACCTTTCGAATTGACAGTGTATCTCTGGTTAAATCAGCTGCCACACAATCAGTAGGGCAGCTGGAAGCAAGTTCATTACACTTGTAGAATTTTATACAAAGTTATGCAGAAACCAGCCCAGCCTATCTATATTCACAGGTCAGATGATGTTCGGTTTACATTTGCTGATAGTCGAGGTGCCAGAGAATCTATAAAGCCATTTCAAACTTGTTAAATTTAAGCAGTGAGAAAGCTTTGATTGAAATGTTAATACTGTGTGGTATAAATATTCATTTACTATGGAATGGAAATGCTATCATTTGAATCTTACCAAAGCATGCTTCTAAAACTCTGAAATACCTTGTCTAGGGAATAAGTCTTCAACCCAGAAACAATATAGATGTGACGTGTGCAATTATACAAGTACAACATATGTTGGTGTCAGAAACCACAGACGAATTCATAACTCTGATAAACCATACAGGTAAGTATGATAATCCTAGAATTTTAATACTTGTATTAAAATATTGGTAGTAAAGAAAGAAAATAGAAATAATTAAAATTCACAGCACTTGTTCAATCACAGGTTACTCAGTGACAAACTTTTACCTACTGGCCTCCCACGTCTTGTTTAGTGTGTTAAGGAATGTTAACTTTAAGCTTAAGTGTCAGTACACATAGGCATTTTGTCTGGTTGAAATGCAGGGAAATAACCTGTCAGCTTAATGTCATTTGTGTATAAATTATAGCAGTTTTTGGTTTAGAGTACATCTCAGTAATTTGGTGGTTAGATTCTTTTACTTCCCGGCAAAAGGTCCAGTCTTTAAAGCTTAAAGGCAGTAAAATTTCCTGTAAAGGTTCTATGGAAAATTAGCCTAAAATGTGGAACTTTCATGTGTACAATAAGGTTATTTAATTCAACTTTTTGAATTGATTTTTCACAGCTCATTCTAATGTGCATTTAGAGAAAATATAGGCATTTTCAGAATTAGCTGATAAGCAGAAATCATTATTTCTTAAGTAAACTTTGCCTTTTGTAAATAAATGGTTCATTATTGTTTTTTGTTTCTGGCACTGGGGATTGAACCCTGGGCCTTTGCACTGACCTGCATGCCCAACCCTTTTTTTTTTGTTTTGAGACAGGGTCTCACTAAGTTACTGAGCTGCCTGGCCTGGCCTGGAACTTCCATTCCTCCTTCTGATCTCAGCCTCCCAGAGTGCTGAGATTACAGGCCTGCACCACCTTGCCAGCTTGTTGTTTACGTATAATAAAGGTATAGATAGTTTGCAAAGAATGTGTCCATCTGGCCTGGAGCAATTGGTTCTACTTGCAGCCGTAGTAGGGCATCAGGTTCCTACATGAGAACTAAGTTGGCAATGTGAGTGATGATGTTATGCCGTGGACATGATCTTTTTAATCCCTTGTCAAAACTTTTCATGTTTTAACTCTTCTCAGGTTTTATATGTATGACACATACAAGTATGGGAAGGTTGCTCTATTAATTTAAACGATAACCTAACAAATGCAAAAAAGCTCATTATTTGGCCCATTGTGTGGTACTGCCTCTTTTATTCTGTGTATGGCTTTAAATATTTAATATGTCCTTAATTTGCTAGGTAGTAGACGTATTTGTAATCATACTTCAGACAGTGCATCTATTTCCAGAGTCTTGTAGCTCTTTTGAAAGTGTTTGACCTTGCTTCAGTATTTGTAATTTTTATTTCAAATATCTCCAAAATTAGGATCCTTAAGAAAGATATTTTTTTCCAGAACATAATGAAGACCGTAATAGTTACTCAGTGCTATAAATTCTAGGTAAGGAATGACAAGTGGGACTGAGCCCTGTATCACTGATGATTTATACTAGGAATGTTTAGGAAAGCATGAGGGAAACAGATACTGGTTTTCCTGATGTGAAGAAAAGGCTTTGCCTTTCTATTTTAAGTATCTTTATTCTTGAGTTTAATGATATCCCATGCCAAATTCATGTGATTTGGGCAGTAGTGTTTCCTGGGTCTAGAATTAGACTGCTCCTCCATTCATTAAGAAACACTGAGCAGGTGTGTTCCAAGAACTGTTCTTGGTACTCATAACAAAAAAGTCATCATGTTTGTTGTCCTTGGGCTTGGAACAAATACAGGTTGAGCATCCCTAATCCAAAAATACAGGAGTTGGAAATGTAGCCCAGTGGCATAGCACTTGCCTGCCATGTGCAAGATTTGATTCTGAATACCACAAAAACATGTTGAGTGCTGATACGATGTCACAAGTGGAAAATTCCATACCTAACTACACGTGACAAGTCACAGCCAAAATGCAGGTACCCTAAAATAATATTGTATAAAATTATCTTCAGGTTCTGTGTATAAGATACAAAATATAAATGAATATTGTGATTAGACTTGGGTCTCATCTCCAGGATATGTCATTTTGCATAATCCAAAATCCAAAAAAAATTCAAAGTCTGAAACACTTCTGGCTAATTAGAACAAATTTGTGAAAGACGTTAATGACTGATTTCTAGTAGTACACTGCAGGGCTTTGTGTCTACCTGATTACACTGGCTTTATAGTGTAAAGACGCATTTTGATAGCTGTTGGTGTCTTAGAGATGTTTTATTATGTTCTTAAAATATTTACAGACTCAGAATTACCTGTAGTTGTCTTGAGATCTTACTATTAATGTGAAACATTCTGTGAGAATCCTCTTCATGTAGCATCTTACAAATCTTATTTTCTAACCTTCTCTTTTTAACCTCCTTTAAATACTTTAAATACCTACCCTTGTTTGTCTTTCGAGATACGCAGTCTGCATAGCATTATGGATGAACATGTGACATTCCAGTGTGTCTAGGATTTTGTCTTCATTGTCATACACTTTTTGTCAAGAACTGAGCTAATTTGTCAGGGGTCAGCCTCCTTGATGTCTGACCTAATTTAAGGATTAATTTTTTCTTTTGACTTATTTCACATCTGCTTCATTCGATGCCATTTCCTGGTACACTCATGATCAGAGTTTGGGTCTCATTTTCTCAGAGTCCATACTCTATGCATTTCTGAGTGCCTGCATTTTGTTGAGAACTGTGCTCACAAGTAGCAGCGGTGAGTTTTTCTCAGCTTGTTTCTCTATAAGCAAGAATATCTTCTTGCACAACTGGTATTTGTACAAGTGTATAAAACATGCTTCGAGTTCACCTGTTACATAATAGATTTTCAGCAGTATTGATACATTTTCCTTTTTGGTGACTTTACTTTCTGTGTTGCCATTCTAGTCCTTCCCTGAACCTGTTTGTGAGACCTATACAACTTCATGCGTAAGAGTGCAGGCTGCAGGGATAGCTAGCCTTGGGATTGAATCTGAACCCTCTCATTTATGGGATTTGTGGCCTTGAGCAAACTGTCCACTGCTCTGTGTTTGGTTATATAATTTATAAAGCAAGGATAATTAAGGTTGTAAGGATTATATGAAGTGCTGTATAAAGTACTCTTTTATAATAGGCAACCAGTAAACGATAACTATCTCGTAGCAGTAACGATTGGACCCAGTCTTTCACCTCATCTTTTCTCAGTGATTCATTGGCTAACCAGAACAAGAAAAAACAAGAAAGGCTGTTCGCCTCTCATCACTTGGGAAACAAAGAGTAATCCTGTTCCTGGGTAAGCAGGCGTAGTTTATTTCACAGGAGAGAGATGCCCAGGTAGAAATGCCGTCCCTGCTGGAGTTTTTTTCTTCACTTCTTCCTCTCCTCAACTACCTCTGTCTAATTTTTTTTTTAAACAGACTTTTTAATTGAACTTAGTATACATCCTGAAAATTGTATGAATCATAAATGTATAGCTTGGTGAATGATCATAAATTAATCGTGCTTTTAATATAAATCATGGAAGTCCCTCAACAACATCCCCTTCATGGGCCTTTCAATACGCAGCTAATGTCACTCCATTCTAGTAACTATTGTCTTGACCACAAACATCATAAATTAATTTTGCTTGATTTTAAACTTAACAGAAATAAGATCATACAATACGTACTCTTTTATGCCTAGTGTTTTCATTCATTCACTGAATATCACTGTGTGTATGTGTGTGTCATGTGCATGTGTAATGTAGCTCTAATTCATTTCACTGTTTTGTAGTATTCTGTTAAAAGACTACAATACTATGTATTCTCCTATTGATAGACATTTGGGTTAATGCTAGATTTTCTTCCCTATTACAAGTAATGCTACTTTGAACATTGTTTTACATGCTTTTGTATACATACATAAAATGAGTCTATTTCTACTGGATTTATATCTAGGAATGGAATTTCTGGGTAATTGGGCATACATACATGTATTAATCAACTTTCTCATCCCTGATACACAATACCCAACACCCACCCGTTATAGGAGGTAGGGGTTAATTTTTAATTTGCTCGAGGTTTCAGTCCATATTCAGGTTCAGATGGCAGAGGGTGTGGCAAAGCAAAGCTCATTAATTTAGGGAGGCCAGGCAGAAGAGGGGACTAGCACCAGAACACAGGGGAGAAGGACCAAACATAGATCCCAAGGCCACATCCGCTTGAGCCACCCAGCACACTTTAAGTGTGCTTCACCAGTCTCCGGGCAATACCCCAAACTCAGTCTCCTTCAAACTTTAACCATCACAATACATATGTTTAGATTGGGTGGATGCTGTCAACTGGCTGTACTAATTCATATTCTCACCAACACTTGTCAGTCCTTGATTTTGGTCATTTCAGCATAGGTATAGTGAGTAGGATGTTACCATGGTTTGAATTTGCATTTTCCTAATTTATGAGGTTGAGCACTTTTTCATTTGTATATGAGTTCAGGCCCATTTCTTTACTGGATTAGCTGATGGATTGCAAGAGTTCTTTATGTATTATGAATACAAATCCTTTGTTATATAGATCATTGATATCCTGTCCTATACTATTGCTTGCCTTTCTACTCTTGGTGATTTCATTAACAGAAGTTTCTACTATTAATGCAGTTAAATTTATAATAATTATATTTAGAACTTTTATGTTTTTATACTCTGAAGTGATTTTGATTTTTCTGGTGAGATATGATACAGAAGTAAAAATACATATTGGCTTTCAAAGATGTCACATTAACTCAGTCAAAAATATTGTGTGCTCAAGTAATAAAAGTCTGGTATCTATTGCATAATAACTGAAGTATATCCCCAACTCCCACCTTACCAAAAAAAAAAAAAACAACAACAACAAAAAAAACCCAACCCTTCCAGAAGTTTTTAAGCAAGGGAATCATTTTTGAATGATAGTGTTTCCTTTCACTATGGTCAATAGTTCTTTGGTCTTAATATAAACATTAGAAGTAATAGTTTGCTGGGTGTGGTGGCACATACGTATAAACCCAGCGCCCAGGCTAAGGCAGGAGGCTTACAAGTTTGAGCCCAGCCTTTGCAACCTAGTGAGACTGTGTCTCACAATAAGAATGTACAAGGATTGTAGCTCAGTGTGAAGGCCCTGGGTTCGATCCTTAGAACCACAAAGAGGCAAGTGGAGGAGTAAAAAGACCTAACATGTTTTAGAACACTGGGCCAGGCGGTTTGCTGAGCATTCCTCACAGCAGCCCAGTATTTAAGAATATTACTATCCCAGTTTTGTGGATACAGAAACATAAAGCATATTTTCCTGTGCTCCTGGGGGCCAGAGCAGGGGTTGAGCCCTTGCTCTCAGCAGCCATGGCGCCCTGCCTGTGTGTGCTGTGCCAAGGAAGTGCCCTGCTGCTGCACCCAGACCACCACCATGCAGAATGTGCTCCACTGGCAGCCATGTCCTTATGCTCAGGGATTCTGTGGGTGGGTCAGGAATTTGGAAAGAAATACAGATGGCATGTCTCTGTCCCACACAGAGGCCTCCGCAGGAAGACTTAAAGGCCAAAAGTGACCCACACAGGTAAAGGTTTCAGTTACCTGAAAGCTCTCACCAGCCTGGTGGCTGATGCTGTTTGCTGGCTGGGCCTCAGCTACAGTATATACATGTGGTTTCTCCCTTGGTCTTTGCAGGTGTGCTGGTCCCACACTCCGTGGCAGATGTAGGTCCCTTATATAGTATAGCTTAGTATTTGCATACAATGGAGGTCTGTCCTCCTGTATATTTTTATCATTATAGATTACTTTTATATGCTCAATTTCTGGATTACTTAAACAGTGTACATGCTATGTGTGTATGGTGTTTATTTTTATATCTTGAATCTGCAGATATAGAAGGCTGACTATGATTCCTTTGTGCCCTAGCTTTGAAAGTCACAACATCACTCCACCGCAGTTACAGAATTAAGTCTGTTTTTATCTGTAGTCATGTTTGATCTATAGTCAATAGTGTTAGTTTGGGAGAAAACTCAAGTCTTTGAAAGCTCGAATTTGTTTTAAGGAACACAGTTTAACAGACAGTTTAATTTGGAAGGAAATAGTATGTTTTGTTTTAAAGGAATGACCTGAAAGATAGTTTTCAGAGTGACATAAACTTTTCCGGTTCATGATGAAACTTGATCAGTTTTTTCAGGTTATGTTATTTCCTTAAAAGCATGGAAAATGAATGTAATAAAGCAAAGCCTGTTGCAAAATACCTATTGAAATCTTCATATCCGTGTTCTAATTGTACTAAGTCACCCAAACACAGCTTGTAGGACATCCATCTTCTGCTTTCTTCCACCTAACCTGCCTCACAGCAGTTCTAATTGACTCAGATGTGAAGACTAACCAAGTAAAGTCTCAGGCCAAGGAAAGGGGGCTCTTTTAACCAAAATCCTTATTTCCATGGGCTTTCAGAGCTGATACAACTGACATATCTGCAGTGGAAGAAAGCATGTATAAAAAACTCAGAGTCGTGTTTTTAGCTAGATTATGAGAAGCCTTGGGTTTCTACATTGGCTTTCTTTCAGTTGCCAAAATAGCTTTCTTCCATTAGAAAGTAATTACATTTTATACAGGTATGGATGGGTGTCAGTAAGTGACATGAAATTGTGTTGATTCTGACACATTCCAAAACTTTGATCCAGCTGTGGCCTTATTGATAGGCAACCAAGACTGCCCAGCGGGTGAGCCACGAAGGCATTCTCGTGTCACATGCATGACTCTGCCTTGATAGAATTGCATGCTTGAAGTACCGAATGGCTGTGCTATCAGGAGTATCAGAGAAAAGCAGCAAAGCAAAATCATGACAAGTGATGTTACGGTAAATGTGCCCATGCTGCTGCCCTTTTTAGTTTGATTTTGTTACTTTGGGTGTGCACTCCGCCCCCTAGTGGACTGGGTAGGGTAAGAAGGAGCAAATTATCCTAAATAGAAATAGAGATACTGCTGGTCTATTAGCATGTTAGATACAGTCTCTGTTATGAAGCATATTTTCTATTCCCCTTTCGCTGGGTACTATATGTATTTTAGATTGGAATACAGTTAGCTCTTCACTTTCTGACTCAACAAAACACATGATCATTGAATTTACATATTCATGAAAGAAGAACGTAAAGAGAATTTCAGGAAGTGCAGTGACCTGACTAAAACAGGATGATGCTATAATAATGGTTCATTATAGTTTTTGGGGTTTTTTTAGCCAAGAAAATTTGGTTAATTTTGAAGTTCTTTTCCTGTAACAGGCCTTCTCTAATGAGTTGAAAATCATTTTAGTGAGTGTTTAGCCTTATCAGTTTATTCTCACCTTTTTCCCATACTTGGATCCCATCATGAATATTTGCCATTGTTGGTGTCCTTTCAGAATAGTCTCCATACCAGGCTAAGGAAAGTACTTGTGAAATTAGAGCTTGGTTTTTAAGCACATAACTCCTAATTTATCTCTCCTTCCTAGAAAGTATTAAAGACTTCTTTATATTAAAAGACTGATTAGGCAAATTAATGAAAACTATAGGTGTAAGTGTTTGTCCAATGGGATAGGAAAGAGAAATTTTTGAAGATTAGAACAAGAAAGTGAAAGGCTGTATGTATATATATATGGCCTACATACGAGAGCTAAGGAAAGTGCGTCTAGGTTAGCATGTAGAGTACTCTGTTGGAAGTATTAGAAAAGAGCATTTCTGATCATGAGTGTTTCCCTGTAAAGTGTAGCTGTTCTCACACTCTTCAGTGTACTTGTCCTTAAAACACCATTTTAGAAGTAATTTGAGCATTTACTTCTAAAAATATGATTCACTACTTACATATTATTAATTTAAATGTATGTATTTCATCATACCTAGTTTCTCCCTAACACAGTAAATGCTGACAGATCTTTCTCCACAATCCCAGAATGTTCTTGACTTTGAGAAAGAAAAAGGAGGCAGTCAAGGTGGGGCACACGGGACTCTCAAATGTATAGTGGGAAAGCTTTGTGTTTTAGCTGTGAGTGTTCACTATCTCTTTATTATCCTTAAGGATTCTAGAGAGGAAACGAACTTTATCCTAAAGAATAATCAGTGATGCATTTAGTGTGATGTACGAGATATTTGTTACAACACTAGTTATCATGCCAAAAAGATTGAAATCACTCTAGTTCTATAATGCTAGCAAAATGTTTAAATTATGATACTTTCATACAATAGAACATTACACCCCCATTAAAAATGCATAATTTTAATGAGAAAATACCCATGGAACATTTTCGAAAACAGGTTTAAAAATTTATAGAATGATTCTACATATATATATAGTGATTCCACTTATGGTGTGCATCATATCTACCTGTTGTACATTTTAAAAGATTAAGAAGTTATACAAGTAGTATTTTAGAATTTTTGTACTTGTCTGTATTGTGTATAAGCAATATAGGTAATATAATCAGAAAAGTTTTAAATATAGATAGCATTTGCCAACCAGTTGAGTGAGACAAAACTTGGCTCAGCAATTGTAGCTAAACATCTATAAACAGAAAGCTGGCGTTCAGGCAACATGGCAGATGAGATAAGCTAAACCACTATCCCAATGAAGATAACTGAAATGATGGATAGATATTGAAAACCACTTTTAAGTATGTTTGTTGCAGTTTCTGTTAAGAAAACTGAGAAACTATAGAAGTAAAAATCAAAGTAAAAGCAGGTACCTTGTAAGTAAGCTACACTTACTAACATAGATGACTCTCAGAAATATTGAACTAAAGATAGAAAAACAAGTCACAGAATACCAAACTTTATTTATATACTCAAAAATATGCAATCAAATGACTGTTCAGAGATATATAAAGGTAAAACTAAGATAAAGAAAGCAAATAATACAATAAAAATTCCAGGAACTTGGTCCCCCTTTCAGGAAGAAAGGGTATGAGAATTTGGAGGAACACACATCTGAAGTACTAGTATCATTCTCCTTTACTCGGTGTTACACATAGAATGTTTTACGAGAAAAACAGTGGTAAAGAAATGGACTTAAAAGTCTGTAGATTCTCTATGTAGGTAAGTTTCTTATTCTGAAGGGGGAACATATATGTATATATAAATTTTCTTTGTGTATACTATTGCATAAATGTCTAGTTTTGTATGTGTGTACACATACATATGTATTATGTATGTATACAGATAGTTTGTACAGTAGCATGGGGTCATAAAAATGATGGTGTAAGGTGAAATTATCCAAAGCAGTTTAATAGAGAAAACTATAAATACTCCCCTGATCTTTAAATTCTTTCTTGAAGTATTAAAACTGTCATTTAAAAATACATGGAAATGAATAATGATACAGTTGTTTTTAGTATCTTAGTCTATGCATCCTATAACAGAATACTTTAGGCTGGGAAATTTATAAACACCAGCAACTTAGTATTTGCCTCTCTGGAGACTGGAAAGCCCAAGATCGGGTTACCAGTAGCTCTGATGTCAGGTAAGGGCTCTCTTTCTGCTTCAGAGATTGCGCCTTCTTGTACCCTCCCTCGGACCTCAATAAGAACACTGCTCCCATTCACAAGGGCTTTACCCTCACGACTGTCACCTCGCAAAGGCACTGCCTTTTTATAGCCACCTTGGGGAGTTAAGTTTCAACATAAGAATTTTTGGAGTTAACATAGATTGAGCTATGGCATGCTGTAGCTTTAAAACTTAGAAATTTTGAGTTAAAAGTGTTCTTTTTGTTTTAAAAAAAAAAAAGCCTTACCAAGACTAATTTGAATAGTGCTTGCCTTCTCATGATATCCCTTAAAATAGGAAGTGACATCTTTTTTATGCAAATTATCAGTTGTCCTAAGTATGGATCAGCTTTCAGTGTTTTATTGTTGGCACTTTGAATATCACGAAATTTCTACAGCAGTTCTTTCGATGTAAAATTTTTGCCAACATCCCTCCTCTTGGAATGACATTCATCTATGTCATGAAGGTCTTCTCTAAGATCCTCTGGCTGCATCTCCAGAGTTTCTTCAGAAGTAGCGGTGTCAGTGCTCTGTGGTCAGCTGTCTGCTCTGTAACTCCATTTGCCTTTGTTCTAATTTCACTTCCAGGATTAACACTTCAATTTTTATTGCACTTCCATGTTCTCTGTTTTGAATATCCATTTTTGTAAACCATTGTTTGAGTTTATCACCAGGAGACAGGGATGCAACACAGGTACATGATTTGCTCCTTGTGAATGAACTGAATAGAAGCACAGTTAACAAGGGCTCACCAACTTTGAAAGGCGCAGTATGGTTGGTCACTGGTTATGATTCACTTTCATTTAATTCCCTGAACATTAAACTCTACAATTAGTATATCTATATGTGCTTGTAACTGATACTTGAGTCATGCTGTCGGGAGACTGGTAATGTTTAAACCATAGTAATTAAAATTGATATATATTAGAACTATGCAGTGTAATGACTATCTACACATAATGCACACACACACACACACACACACACACACACACACAGTTTAGCTTATTCTTACGTATTTTATCTTTCTAATGCTATTAATATGTGTATTTTATTTCTGTCCAATGTGTATGTTAATATCTATTGATAAAGTTATGAGTGATTTTTTTCTATATATTTCTGATTTTCTGTGTGAATCCTTGAAATCTTGAAAAAATTAAAGCAATTACCTGGCACCCAAATCTTGGTTTCTAATACAGTTCCCTAATAAGCGAAAGTATAGAAATGATTGGTGGAACCTAGGACTAGGGTAGAAGATACACAAAATAATCCCGGAGTATCTTGTAGAATCAGCAAGTAACACGGGTGACCGTTGTTCAACAAATAATACTGGTATACCATCATGACAGAGAGAGGTCCCAGTGGTCAAAGCTGGAGTGATCTGTGTAGTGCAGTTTTTAAATAGATCTCAAAGAGGATTAATTAACCATATGTCCATACTGGTATAAATGACTGAGTAAATAAGTGAGCAAGAATAGACAACCTGTGTAGAGGAATTCCAGATAATGTATCTCACTACATCAAAAACATGAATATATTCCTGTTCTTTAAGTATGAGCTGCACAGCAGCTTCCTCTCACAGCACATACAATGTGGACAGAGGGATGATAAGAACCCCATTCCTGTCAAGAAACCTCACTTGGGCCGAGTGGTCATGGTCAGTACCCACTCCAGCAAGTCACACTGATGGTGTAGAATGATGAGAAGGGCCTTTTGCCTCTGTAGTCTGTCTCGAAAAACTCAGCACCCCAGTCTCACCACGAGAAAAACATCACACAGCCCTAGATCGGGGGACATCCTACAGAAGCCTGACAGTGTTCCTCCACTTGGTCAACATCAGTAAGACAAGGGCAAGCCTGAAAACCATTACAGTCTAGAAGGTGCTAGGAACACAGGTCCACTAGATGTAATACAGTGTCCTAGAAGGGACTCTGGGACAGGAGCAGGGCATCAGGTAAAAGCCAAGGAAATCTGAATGAATAAAGTGAACTTTAGTCAGTAATTTCACATTGCTTCCTAATCTGGGGCAGATGTACCACAGGGATGCAGCATGTTAACAAAGAAATTCAAATATTCTATAAATCTGTAACTATTCTAAAATTAGAAGTTTGTTTTTAAAAAAGGAAAGCAGTTACATAACTAGTTTTCACTCTTTTTCAAGGTTGGAGTAACATTAGAGTAATATTGGAGATGTTCTATAGGATAAATTTGTAATTTCTGCTGTTTCTTTTCTGACCCAGTTTTCTCAGTATGAAGGTCTGATTATATAAGATTGCCTATTCATTTGAGAGAGCCTTACTACATTCAGCATTCTGTGCCTCATTCTGGACAAAGAATTTTCCAGTGAGGATTCAGAGCAACAGTCTCAATATATGTGAATAATCTGAAGAACCAGGATTTCATGTCTGTTTCTCCTTTGTGTAATATAAACAGGAAGGTATTCATACATAAATTTCCATATTAGCTATATATAGGCATTATACCTAGTTGTAGTACTAGGTAGGAGTCCACAGGCATCTTTTGCCTGGTGATACAAGGCTGTGACTCCTCCCAAAGGAGTGACCCAGAGGTACTTGAAGAGGACACTGTAACCACATTAGAGTACATACTACAAAATGATAGTACTTTAAAGTAAGAGATGCAGAAACTGATTTAATGCCTTGGGGGTAAGAGTGATTGTCATGATAAAGATATTAGTGCAAAACAAATCTTACTAGATTTGTGAAAAAGTTGGTGTATTTCAGATATAAATGGGCAAAGTAAATTTGAATTAAGGTTACATCTTTTTTGTGTATTAATAATCTGACTGTTTTGCTTTATTATGCTACTATAAAATTGCTTATAGTCTTAAGACAATGCAAATTATAAAGTCAGTGAAACATTTCAAATACTTTACCACATTTTGAAAAATTAAACATTATAGATACAACTAAAATCCTCACTGTATCCTTTGCCTCTCCCATCTCAGGTAACCCATTATCTCAATATCAGTGTATCACATCCAAGTATTTTTCAGTGACTTTGCATAATGTGTATGTACAACATATAACATGTATATATGTGTATTACACAGGATATAGTTCTTGATATTTTTAACAATTTTAATTAAATTGTGCACCATACACACTTAATGTTACTTTTCATGTTACTGATCATTATTGACATTGGTTCATGATTATAAGTACAGATGTGGTTCTTTTTAACTACTGTATAGTGTTTCATTAATATTTTTTTTAAAAATGTGTTTCCCTATCGCCACAGAACAGTGGTTGTGGATTGCATCCTTTTTTTGCCATTCATGGCCACAGCAGTTATTCTTTTACTATGTGTATTCTTGTCCAGAATGTCTTCAGAGTTGACACTTAGAACTAGATTTGTGGGGCTATAGGTTTGTGCTTCTTCAGTCCTAATAAATAGTACCAAACTGCTCTTCAAAGTCCTCATACCTATACACACAGTTTGCATTTATGTTCCCACATCTCTGAAGAATCTTATTACTCTTCCTGGACTTAATCTTTGCTAGTTCTATAGGTGTAATGCATTTCCCAGATTATTAGTGAGACTGGATGTCTCTTTTTGTATTTCTTTGACCCTTCACCTTGGGCCTTATCCTCAGGATATGTAATGAAAAAGTACTTCTGCATGCTGTTACAAACTTAAATTGGAGGTGCATTAGAAGTGATGTTAAAAGTCCTGGCCAATATTTAATTACTTTATTTATTCTTAGGACATTTGACGTGCTATGGCTCTTATTGGTACAGAGTTCAAATGTGTTACCTGATTTAAGTATTTAACAAAAACATCTTTGAAAAAGTACATTTGTAGATGCTTAAAAAAAAAGCATGGTTTTATAACACAGTCCAGCAATTACACACTAAGATGTTTACCCAAAGGATGAAAACTTTATTCACACAAAATCTGCACATGAATGTTTGTAGTAACCTTACTCATCAATTGCAAAAACCTGGAAGCAACTGCAGTATCTTTTAGTAGCAAAGGAATAAAGAAACTAGTGTATCTATACATAAAAGTGTTATCAGCCTCCAAAATACACAGAAAAACCCTTAATCCATACTCCTATGATTACAATCACAGTATGTGATATTCTGGAAAAGGCAAAACTTAGAGATGATAAAAGGATCCCTAGTTGCCAGGAATTCAAGGGCAGGAAAAAATGATTAGTAGGTTCAGCACAGATTTTTAGGACAGTGCAACTGTTTAGTATGACACTGTAGTTGTCATTTCATGACACTCTACTAAATATATCAACTAAATAGGATTATACAGCATAAACCATGAACCTTAATATAAACTATGGACTAGAGTTAATAATAAGTACAAATACTGGTTTATCAGCTGAAACAAATATACCATACTAGTGTAAAAAGTTAGGATTACAAATCTTGTTTTGTTTGTGCAATGGAAAGATTGTACAAACTTTTTCAGGACTACTATTTCCATTTTCTGTAGCTCTGTAAATAAGCACAAAGTTCATGTTTAGAAAATCCTTTCTTTTTTTGCTTTCTTCATTAATAAATGGAGTGGTATAGAACATTAATTTTATGTTTTTCTTTGTGTAGTTACAGAATTCAGAACAAAGGTTTTGATTATCATTGTTAAATGTCTTTTCAGATCTTATAATTGCTTATCGGGGATGTTTGTCTGACTCCTATATAATTTTTATGATATAAAATGCCTTCTTCTATTGATTCTAGTACATGTGTTCCGAGACTTCACTGAAGTCAATGTCTCTTAGAATCTGTGGTATCTTACAGTCAGTGAAATATATCTAATAAAGCTTCAGAAGAAGGACTGTAATAATTACTACTGTAGGATCATGATAATCTTTTAAATACTGTTACGGGATGATTCTGATTCTCCTTACCCCTGCCTTCCAGATGTTCTTTGTGTGGATATGTGTGCAGCCATCCTCCTTCTTTGAAGTCTCATATGTGGAAACATGCAAGTGACCAAAATTATAACTACGAACAAGTAAACAAGGCTATTAATGATGCAATCTCACAAAGTGGCAGGTATCTCACCCCACCCTTAAGCTTCCCTTTACTGCTATATATAAATTTAAGTTAGGATTAAATCTGCTAGTCCTACAATATAGCCCACTCAAAGTTTGGTGTGTTATGTTTTGGTTTTGTTTTTAAGAGTTCTGGGGAAATCGCATGGAAGAACTCTATTAAACAGCAGTGAAGAAAGATCTGATCCTGTCACTGGAAGTTCAGACAATTTGCTGTCATCCTCAGAGCTGATTTCCCAGGCATCCAGTGATGTCTTAGATCCCCATGAGAATGAGAAACTGAGCCCTACAAGTAATACCTCATACAGTTTAGAAAAAAACTCCAGTCTGGTTCCTCCTGGGATGGAATATTGCGTTTTACTCTTCTGTTGTTGCATTTGTGGTTTTGAGTCAACCAGCAAAGAAAATCTCCTGGATCATATGAAAGAGCATGAAGGTGAAATTGTAAACATCATCCTAAACAAGGACCATAATGCAACTCTGAACATGAATTAGCTGGAGTAAGTACTTAAAGAGGATTTCCTTAAACCAGTTTCACCATTGTACTGTCAGATAACTTACTAGACACAAGAAATAGTTGGTGTGAATTTTGAGGAAATGACAGAGGTAACTTTGAAACTGAACTTGTCATGTAATAAAATGAATTCCAAATGGAAAAGGAGTAGCAAAATTTAAATATTTTGAATGAAGGGAAGTGGGTTAAAGAGGAAGTAAATATGTCCCTTCTGTATTAACCCTCTGTTACTGTGGGTTAGTGTTGAGTGTATTTATTATCAAACGCTTATTATACTTTAGAAATGCAAGCAGCAAGAGTTAGGAAAAGGCTTTTCAGGAACTGTTATAAAACTTGTTATAAAAGTGTCACAGTCTTAAGCTAAGCTTAGTTCCCTTCAAGCTCACTTTTGCCATGCCAGCCCTAGAACAGACTCAGCTTGTGAAAAAAGGGGGCAGCTGCTGGAAGGGCCTTTAGAGTGTCAACAACAGAATCAACAAGGAGACGGAGAGGGCTTTGAAGCGATCTTAAGTCTTTTCCCTAAATCAATAGAAATGTATTAATATTAAATGTAGGGTATGTTCCTTTATTCCCTAAAAAATACACCTCTAAATCAAATCCAGAATACAAGCAGATATTCAAGAAGTAAATAATTGTCTTAAGTTTACAGTGAACTTCTTGTGAGCAGAGAAAGAAATAGGGCAATTCCCACCAACTCAAACCAGATCTGAAGCTTACAGAAATTTCGAGCACAGTGTACTACTCAAAGGCTCTTTTCAGTGTTGGAAAGAGCACAACATATTTTCCCATAGTTACGTGGCCCTTCTAATCCTTTCTGCTGTGTGACACACACATAAAAACCACATCCACACCACCCCATCCCCTGCTCAGCATCTCAAAGAGTCTCTTAAAGCAACAAACTACAGAAATTTGCATTTGATCACCAGGCCTTGGAAATAGTTTGAACTCTAATATAAAAAATCAGAAGATAAAGGATGAAATTTAGAAGCCTCTTAAAATTAGTACTGCTTTTACAATTTCCCTTCCTAAAGTTTACTAGTTATATTTAGCAGAAGAGAAATAACCAGAACTAACTAACATACAATAAAAATCCAGGTTGTTTATAAAAATCTTAATAAGCAAACAATATTTGGCAAAATTAGGATTTCTGTCTAAAAAATTCCACTGATAGTGCTAGGACATATGGCAACCAACTAAAAATCTTTTTGCATTCAGATTTACCATCAAATACATGTTCTCATTAATTACACATTTTATAATTATTTCAAAGGGTGGTGTTGTTGTTCTGATCACTTATTTATGCATTGCTTTGTTAAAGTAAGTTCTGCCTACAGGTAAAAAGCACAGGACACCATTCACTACTCCGTGTTCACAGTGCTGTTTCTGAAATGTCAGAACATTTTGAATATTGACCTCTAACATCTAGAGTTGAGGGTGTGACTCTTGATAAATTTAGAACAAAAACAGTTTCATGAAGAGAATACTATATAGACATGTCTTTTTTTTTTTTTCTTTTTTTGGGGGGGCAGTACTGGGGATTGAACTCAGGACCTGGCACTTGCCAGGCAGGCACTTATGCCACTGAGCTATATCCCCAGTCTCCTATACAGACATGTCTTAAGAAAGCATTTTGTTACATAAGTCCAGCTATAAATTAAATGAAGTATTTTAAAGAGAGCACTGGGAACTATGTAAGTGGGGCCAGCCAGGTGTCTTGAAACATTTTCTGATTTTTAAAAATTTTTTATCCCATTTTGATGATCATATTTAAGCAAATGACTATAACTTTGTAGCTCTTTTGATTTAGGTAGCTTTAATGTATTTGTAAAAATCCATTTCTGATATATGGTCTTTAAAAAGATAAATGAATTTATACACACAAAAATATATTCCCCAGGTCCACTATGTGTGGATTTAAATCCATTGAAACGTTTCTATCTAATTTTACATTCAAATAAAGTACCCTAAATAGTCCCATCTGTACCCTCCTATTGTTGTCGCTAGTCCTGCACATGAGTGTTTCATTGCCAGGAACTGTGATTCAGTGTCTCCTCGTAAAAATCGGTTATTCTGAAAAGTAACAACCTCAGCTTTCATTTTCCTTGGCTTCAACTTTGTGTAATCACTTGGAAAATACTAGTATTCACAAATTGCAACAGTGACATTTTAAGTTACCTTTCTTAATTCCCTTAAGCCATTTCTATTCATTGTTACTTACATTTTCTATTTGGAATCATGAATTTAAAATTCCTCTACCCAGTGGGTACGAAATAACGCGTAAGTTTAATCTGATTCTGGCTTTAGCGTATCTGTGAAGTATTCTCCTGGCCTATAGGAGGAACCATGTACCAAGGACATTCTGTATTTTCCCTTGATCATTTTGTGGCAAGCCTTAAAGCAGTGTGTCTACCAAGAACAACTGATTTTTCTAAAAGTAATAATGAAGATTAAATATGCAATTGTAATTCTAGAAGAGATTAGTCGTTAAAATAATCAATAGGAATTCCCTTCATAGGAGTAATGCTTTATTAATTGCTACTAGACCTTTTGTCACAGAAAGCTTGTGCTGTTTGGTTTCTGCTCTGAACACTTCGAATTCTAAGACTTGATAGGGAAAGTAGCTTTTAAAAAAACGTTAGTAAATTCAGCAAAGATGAGAATGGAGAGATGATGCGTTCTGATCATCATAAATAATACTGTAAGACTGTCATTTTCTCCTTTTCTCTCACAATCCAGAATACAATTGGTGATGCCAGTGCTCTACCACTCTATGCTTGTATTCCCTTTGATCAGTAGATTTAAGAACTGTGGCTAGACAGTGCCGTGAGGCCTGTGTGACAGATTCTTCGTTCTATTCAGGGTAACTGTTAGTGGCTCTGTAATCATTTCTCAGTTTTGTTCTCACAAAGCAAATGGTGGGCACCCATGTTTACATTGTATCTTCCTGTAGTGTACTTGGCTTGACAAAGACAAGCAGGCTTCTCTATTGAGACATATTCTTAGTTTTCATAGACTTATTTAATCGTTTTTTGTACAGCAAGGTGCTCTAAGTAATATTCTATAAAATATATTTAATAGAAATTTGAGTTTGATATTCATGGACATGAATACATGTATTTTTTTAATAAATAAGTATTGTGTAACACTATGGCATTGCTTCTATAGCCAAAGTATAAAGATTTCTGCAACACTGACATGTAAAGACTACAGTTTATTCCGACACTGTATGTTATTAAAATAGGATGATTTGCATTTTGTAAAATTATCCTGCACATCAAGCTGCATGCCTTAAAGCTGAAAATCTAGGATTGTGTTCATGGTAGAACAGTTTATCTGTTCAGACAGTGAAGCAAGATTTATAGCACTTCTTTAACTACCTTTGGAAATACTGTACAATGTTAGAATAATTTATTTTGCTTTACAGGAGTTTGTCATGTATTGACTTTAATATTGTATTTTGGTAATAAACTTTTTGTTAAAAACACTTGCCTCTAATTTTTATTACCAGAATGTGTCCATTCTTATCTTGGAAATGCTAATTACTTAGAAAGTTATATTTAAATAATTAAAAGCTTCTGAAGGGTTAAACCAAGGCTTACAATTACCCTCTGGTAACTTGTTAAACTATTGTTAACCTGTGTTAGACTGTGTAACAGTAAGATAAGTGAAGGGGCACTATCCTTTCATCAAAGATTCAGTCTAAGTTTGAAGTCCTTTCCTTCCTAAACATTAGTTCTTTTTATCTTCCAGATCACATGCTTAGATTATATGCCTTTCAGTTCTGATATAGTCAAAGTGCTAAAGACTAGTTCTGATAATGATAGCATTCTTTACTGAATGCCAAAGATGTACAATCACGAGCTCATACCTTTGATCATGTTGTAGTCTGTATCAAGTATCTTTTGACATCAGATTTTTTGCATTGGCAAGTGAGGCTAATACTGTCTGACTGTATCATTGCTTTGGTTGGCAGTCTGTACACAACAATCCTGGCTAACGCAACTTGAAGTGAATGAAGCCAGGTACTTTGTCCCTGCAGCTATAATCTCTTGTCCTGTGCTCCCCTGTGGCAACATAATCATAGCCCTTATCTGTCAAAAACCAAATCTCAACAGTGTGCCATTAAACTCCAAATTAGTTGTAGAAATACTAGCCTTGAAAGTTTAGAACATGTGATCCAGTTGGGTAGCCAGAGCCACATATGATTATTGAGCATTTTTGAGATAGACTGATACACTCTATATATAAAATACATGATGGTTACAAAGATAAGAAATGTAAAGTATGTCAATAGTTTTTATATTAATTACATGTTGACATGATATTTTGGATATATTGGGTTAAATAAAAATATTATTTGACCTGTTTTCATTGTTTCAATGTAACTATACTAAAATTTTTAAATTATATATGTGGCTTACATTAAATTTCTTTGGCTAGTGCTGGTATAGAAGAGATTGGCAAACTGTAAGGCTCACTTCAAATCCAGCCTGCCACCTGTTTTTATAATTAAATTTTTATTAGAACACAGACATACTCATTTGTCTCATACATGTTTGTTCGAGGTGCAAGAGCAGTATTGAATACCTGAGTGACAGACTATGATCTACAAAGCCCAAATTATTTTGTGACAGTTTGCTGACAGCTGACTTATAGCACAATGGTATAATCTCTGCTTTACCAGAAAAAAAAAAAACTTCTCACAAAGTTTTTTTTGCAGTGTTTTATAACTAAAGCATTAAAGTATTCTTTAATTTTTATCTACCAGTTTTTTATAACATCCATATTTTGACTTTAATACAACTCAATATTTCATTATCTGATATTAAAAACCAATTTGTTTCAAATAGTGCATAATTAAATACTGTATTAAATAATGCTGTTATGAATAGTATTGTTTTCCTGCCAAGAGCCTTAGTGTCCATGTTAGCCCAACCTTTGTCACCCTTGCAGTGCCGTGGGCACACATTAGATGAGATGATCATGCCACCTGCTAATGTCACCATGGTGCAAGATGACCACAGTAACTAATCCACTTATCTGCAGTGACTTGAGTAATCCAGGATATAAAGAAAAGAATCTTAGATACACTCTCTATAAAAATAAATACCATGTGTGACTCTAAAGCCAAATTCATGGATGGAGAGGGGGTTAGAGTTGGCTTTGAAGTAGAGCCGTTGATGAAACTGGCAAAGCTAAGAAAAAGTCACAGTATTCTCCTACAAGATTTCTTCCAGATCAGTCAGTAAAGATATAAAATGAGAATATATTTGGCCCTGTAAATTCTTAGAGATGTTTCTAATTGATGCCATACGATAGGCTTGCTTAACTAATATGTTTTGGTATATATCTCGGAATCCAAACGAGGATAAAACACTTAAACCACGTACAGAACCCTACACAGGTAGCAAAACCCAGTGTGCCTACTGTGTTAGGGGATTATGGACCTCCTTTTTCTGTGGGTGCATTAATCTACTGAATCTAGTTTTCATCATTTGAACCATGAAGTTCAAATAAAACTGTGCCAACTTTTATTAGTTTTTTTCCAGTAATTAGTATTTGTTTGCCTTACAAAAGATCTTTTAATTTAGAAGGCTTAATTTTAGCCATCTGATATAAATTCTGATTGCCATTTGACAAAAATATCACCTGTTAATCTTTTTGGTTCATACTTTAATCATATTTACAGCAGTTTTGTTACTGAATCCAGATAGCAAATTGTCACAATTTGCTAATTAAATATAACATAGTACTTCTGTAGTAATGCTGAGCTACATGAAGTGTTCATTTTGAAATGATTCTACACATTAGGAAGATGGAATTTTATTTAAACAAACCAAAAAATAATGACTCTTTGGCCATGAGTACACACACAGCTATTTTATCTTTCTGATTTTTCAGCTTTGTTAAAAGGAAAAATAAAAAGTATAATTGTGTCATTCCACTGGTATCAGTAATAATCTGATGTATAAAATTAGAGATAAAACCAGATCTGGTGGTGCACTCCTATAATCTCAGCTGCTTGGGAAGCTGAGGCAGAAGAATCACAAGTTTGAAGCCAGCATGGACAACTTAGACCCTGTCTCAAAAGAGTTAAGGATGTTAACTCACTTGTAGAGCACCCTGGATTTGACCCCCAAAACTTAAGTAAGATAAGATCAGTAATTTGTCTAGGGTGAAACTCAAGAGTACCTGGCTAGCAGACATGAGGCCCTGGGTTCAATCCCCAGACCAAAACAAATAAAATTCGTAATAAAGTATGTTATTTTAAATACTAGAAAATTGTCACCTGAAAAGACACAAAATTGTCTGGTCTTTTATTAGCGCCTATTTAAAAGCTGTCACTACAATACCTATCTTCAAACTTTTTTCTACATGTCATTAATTTTAGTGCCCACATTTCAGAAATAATGCTGCACTTCCCTGAAATAGGCACATCAATCTACACATCTTGCTCTTTTTGTTTGTATCTGCAGTCCTATTTAAATTCAGAATATCCAACTACAAAAGGTGTTAGAAAGTTCTATTTCAGGCTTATGAGAAAAAGTAAAGCAGAATGTGATTCAAATCTTAAGCTGTCTTTATTTCTGTTCCACTAAAATTTTACAAAAAGTTACACTGAAATAAACAGCTGTAGGGAACGAGTGGTTGCAAGTTCCCCTCACTTTCTAAGCCCCTCTGAGCAGGAAGTGAGAACAGTTGGCGAGGCAGCACCTCCTCCTTGCAGAGATGACACTAGGGTCCATGCAGAGAGCTACCATACAGGGCAAAAAACCTACATCTGTGCCTGCCTGGAGCAACCGTGTGTGCAATCTGGAAATGCTGATAAAGAGACTCCAGGGTACTATCTGACAGGTTTTAAGAATTTTTTTGTAATAGCAGAGGAAAGAACTATGGATCTTCCTAGTGGAAGCCGCTACCATGTCTTAATCTGAATCAAGGAAGGACAAGCCTGGCATGCAGCCTACCCTGGCCAGGCTGCACCCAGGGTGTGTACACAGACTGTTTGGGAAAAACAGTTCTTCGAGAAGGTGAAATGGTCTGGCCCAAACTATGCAAGGCTTTCACATGAATCACTCTTCCGACCATATCACCAGGATGTTTCATTGGCAGGACTCTGGTCCAAAGCAGTCCTGATTCTGCAGTGTGCCCACAGGTCAGTCCAGATGCCAGCCTGTTCCTGTCACGTGCTGGCCTGCGACTCCGGGGTGCAGCTTCCTGATTTTATCAAATGGCACTGTGATTAGGTAGAAAATGGCAAAAGTAACAAAAATAAAACCAAATCAATACTTGTGTTTAACCAGAATCCACTGATGTTATCCTTAAAAGATTAAATGAAATGAGAGCTTGATAGCTGTATTTCCAGGTATATTTATAAAACAAAAAAGAATAGGTATGGAAGTGAAATACAAATGGCATGGTCAGTAAGTAAAACAAGTCAAAATGCTAAAAAGTAACATCTTCTGTGAGTAGAAGTGCTGGAAGTGGTGTGTACCTGCACCCATGCCATGTATTAGATACCCTAAGCGTTTCTTAAATTCAAGAAAATACCAAGCGAGATGTGGTGATGCACATAAGTAATCCCAGCACTCTGGGGGCCTGAGGCAGGAGGATCACTGGTTCAATCCTAGCCTGGGCAACCTTTTGACTAGCCAGATACTCTCTCAAGAAAAGGGCTGGGGATGTAGTTCCTCAGTTCACTCCCCAGTACTGCGAAATACAAGAGGAGGAAAGAGGAAACCAAATGTTGCCAACACAGTAGTTTGTATTTAAACAGCACCTTTCAGCTGATAAACAAACATGTACTGATTGAGTTCTCAATGTCCCTGAGGGGGCTCTTGTGGTGAAACCTATCCAATCAAATTCAGTTTCCAGAATTAAAACGGCTAGGACTGGAGAATGTGGCTCAGTGTGGAGCAGAAGCAAGTATGAGGCCCTGGGTTCAATCTGAGCATGGAGAGAAGATGGGTGGGGGGTGTCCCCCTTGAAGTAGGGGGTAAAACTTACAAACAGGGAATTTGCACTGAGTGCCTAATCAGACATTTTTATGTTGACTAATATTAACTATAAATTCTTCTATTTCTCAGGCCTAAGACATTTCCTCACACCAGCTTCTGTATTACATAATTATTATTATTATGTGGTGATCACTGAATTAAAGTACCAAATCTATCCGGTATAGTCGCCACATAGCTTCTGGGCTAGTGTAAGTCCTAGCCGCTGAGTCTCAGGCTTGGTGAGTAGCAACCAAACCTAGGAATTCTGATGCCTAAGGGGTCTTTCAGGCTAGCCCATCACTATCCATGGGTGGATTCAGGAAGATTTGAGAGGAATACTAACAATGAAGTCCAACCCCACACTAGATTAGCCATGATTTAAGGCATGATAAAAAATGTTTGAATTTGAGTCTTAGAAACACATCCATTTCTGGCTAAAAGTCTTACTTCTCCCTACAGAAAAACCAAACACTCCCAAGCCTGACCATACACCTTGGAATCTGTTACCAGGGAAAAGCTGCCTCTGGGATTTTTAGACACCTGGGTATACACCTGTTGTGCAGGGGATGACATTAGAATCTTCCAAGGAAAGAACTTGGAGGACTAGCCAAGGCCACTGGTTCTTGGACTAAAACAGCTAACATTTAGGAATCTTCAAATTTGGCAAAAAGCTTGTGTGCTAAAGCAGCATCATCTGCTTTAGTTGAATAGCTTAACTATTCGTATCCTCTTTCAAAAATATACAATTACAACAGTTATTCTAGCCATGAAAATGAAAAAGTGTAGGTGGTAACCATGGTAATGAAAAAGTACAGGCAAGGAGAGGTAAGAAGAATAGTAGGTGTTAAGGAAGAAAATGAAACAAAATTGATCATGTTTAAATACTTTGCTAACTTTTACTTCATGTAAAAGAGCCCTTAATTGTGTACCTCTGCTAGCCTGCCTATAAATTTCATTATTTTAAACCAGTTCAAATCTAGTTAATTCAGAGTTGATCACAAGATGGGAAAAATACTAACAGTATTTCAAAATGCCTCCTCTGAAGACTCTCACAGGGAAGGAGCCATATACTGACAAATACTTTAAAAGAGAGGAGGAATGTGGTAATGTCAGTTCCTATGCAACTCTGGAATGATTTGTAAGCCCTGTGCAAGACGACCCCTAGGTCTTAGCATAGGTTCTCTAGGAACCTAGTGTGCCAAACCAGAGGCAGATGAATGCCACAGATCTGCCCTACCTATGGTCTCTGACATGAGCCACACACAAGGAATGCATAAAATAATGGGCTGCAGGCATAAAAGTATTAGGGTTTCCATTCATAGTTACTCCAGTTAAATTATATTTTTATGTGTGCAGAAAGAGAGAAAAATTACTGCCTGATAAAAGTTTGGAAATCGCAGCTCTTTTATCAAAATACTCAAAAGTGGGCCTTTGTGGACATGATGAAGAAATAGGAATTGCATGTAAGTTCTGTTGGAAAAATATATGTAATAGGCCATGTTCCTGTAATAGAATGCTTTGGTATTGTAAAGATCTCATTTTCTCCAAACATCTCCCTTAAGTTGTACAGTTTACCTGATTGAAGAAATAAGCAAACTCATTGATATCTGCTGTGTTAAAAAAAAAGTATAATGAAGTGTCAGTTGCTCTCCCAAATATGGAACAGCTTTCTATCAAGAAACAGTAATTAAAAACATGTGAAACTGTTGTAAGGGGGGCTGGGGATAAAGCTCAGTGGAATAAGTGCCTGCCTAGCAAGCGCAAGGTCCTGAGTTCAATCCCCAGTACCGCCAAGAAAGAAAAAAAAAAAAAAAAAAGAAACTTGTAAGATTTTTTTTTTAAATCACTTAAACATAATGGTTTATAGATAAGCCATAAATATACAGGAAATTAATGTGATACAGGTAATTCAAAGCATTATGCATTCCTTGTGTATGACTCGTGTCAGAGACCATAGGTAGGGTAAGGGTGATGACATAATCAACCATCCAGTTAGAAAAATACTGGGTCAGAAAGGTACAATACTTTCAAGTGATAGATTATAAAAAGTATTTAGTTTTGAGGAAGCCCAATGGAAAAACCTAGAAGCTATAAAGATAATAGATTTGACAATATAAAAGTGAAAATTACCTGCATAATAAAAGACACCAACATAGATACACAATAATGAGCCTATCTGCAACACATATGACAAAGGTTAACACATTCTTGTAAGCTATAAATAATCCCTTTGTATCAAGATTAAATTTGAAAGAACATGGAAAGATAAATCACAGAAAAATAAATACAAAGAGCCAATAAGCTCCTGATGCCATTGCCTCCATCTCGTTAATAAAGAAGAACATATACTGATACACTATTTGTCATCTAAGATTGGCAAAGGTTAAAGAAATTTATTGTTGGCAAAGGCATAGAGAAATAAGCATTGTAGTACACATTATTGGTAATTTTAAGTTAATAGAATTTCTAACCCCTTTGAATGCAGTTTGCCAATGTTTATTACAATTTAGAATATGAGTTCTAGCAATTCTATTTTTAGAAACATTTCCTAAAGAATTACATATATATATATATATGTCCTTATATTGTTACATTATGCTTAAAATGACATAAAATCAACCTAATGTCCAATTAGGTAGGAAATATACATAATAACACACCCATATGGGTGACTGTTACTGTACTGGTTAACTACTTATTATTAACAGAATTACCCCCAAAATTTAGTGGCTTATGACAGTAAATGTTTACTAGCTTCATAGTTTCTATATGGCAGGTATTTAGAATTAACATCCATAGGCAGTTCTGGCTGATGATCCCTCTTTACATCAGCTAAAGGCTGATGTGGAGCCCTCCAATTTGCCTCCAAGATGGCTCCCTCCATGGCTGGCAAGGGGTTGGCTGGAAGCCAGCTGGTGCCCACACAGCCTTCTCCACTGGCTACTGAAGTGTCTTCACAGTATGGTAGCTGGCATCCTCCCTAAGTGAGCCATCTAGGAAAACTGGAAGCTAATTTTTTTTGTTTTTCTTGAGACAGGATCTTGCTATGTAAGGCAGGCTGGCCTTGAACTCATGGTGATCTTCCTGCCTCAGTCTCCCAAGTGCTGGGCCTACAGGCTCGTGCTATCATGCCCAGCAAAAATCTTCATTTTTAACGAGTTTGAAGCATTTGCAAAGATAGCAATGGCTAATAGTCAGGAGTTATGTGAGACCTAGAGGTCAGGAGATGTGTCTGGATGTAAAATCTTACAACTTAAGAGTATCAGTGAAAATGGAAACCATGGGCAAATAAATAATCAGATTTTTAAAGAGGAAGAGGTGCTGCAAGAGACTAAAAAGGAATGCTGTTACGGTTGATACATTGTGTCAACTTGGGGAATCTAGAGGTTTAGCTGAGTGACTCAGGAGGAAGCTGGAGTGCTTACTTTGTAAACATCCTGAGCCTGTGGAAGAGGAGGGCATGGAGACTGTGTGAGAGCTACACACCCCGAGTGGGGGTAGGTTGTTTACAATGTAGGGAAGAAAGGGAGGCTGCTTGCAGCCATTCCGCCCTTTTGCTCTGGTGGTTTTTGCTGTGCTCTGCTGCCCTGAACAGTTTGCCCTCTGCCTTGCGCCACTCTGCCTTTGAACCAGCCAAGTATGGACTGAAACCTCCACAAACTGTAAGCTAAATAAACCTTTCCTGCCTTCATTTTGGGCGTTGGGTACTTTGTCTCAGCAATGAGAGAAAAGTAACCAAGACAAATGCCAAAAATGTAAATGAAAGAATGTCTGGGCAGAAGGCAAGAAAGACCTGGAGTGCCATACTGAGTCAAACAGTTATAAATCGAACACTGTGTATCGAATAGGAAAAAAGCTAATGAAATAAGAACTCTCACCCATGGTGCCAAGGCAAGATACTGCTATAGGATGGATGTGATGAATGGCATTAATGTCTTCTGGTTCAGGGCTTATTAAAGTGTGATGTGCATACAATCATCTAAGGATCATATTAAGCTGCAGTTCTGCCTATATAGGTCTTGCATAAACCCTAACAGTGTACCTTTCTAAGGTCCCATGTGATGCCTGTGTGGCTAGTCTGCAAGCCAGATGTGGTTCTGCTGTAGTCCTCAAATCTTAGTGAATAATCACCTGGAGGCCTTCACACAGATGAGTGGGCTGCCACCCCTACAGATTCTACTTCAGCAGGTCTGGGTAGGACATGATCATGTTCAATTCTTACAAGCTCCCAGGGGATGGTGCTAATCCTGGGCCAGGTCCCCAGACCACAGCTCAACTGCTGACTCCAGCAGAGAAACTGCCAGGGAGTTCTGGGCTTCCAAATAGGTTACTGACAGGAATATTCCTATACCATGTCCACTACCAGAGCTGTAGGGTCGGTCTCTCTCTGACTCCATTCTTACATGGCCAGGAGGAGGCCAGGACATGTATTTATTACCCCTTACTTCCAGAGCCACTGTTTCAGACCTTAGACTCAATTCTTCATTAGCTTATTCATTCCGAAGGCTCTCACTCTCAGCAGTGAGTACCTACTTCTTACGAAGTCCCAAAGCTTTATCTGGCTTAGTAGAGCCATTTCATAATATTAAAGCAAGCAGCAGCTGGCAAATACTATGTTTTACTCCAGGGATGCATGTTTCACCAGTCACATTTTTCCCCAAAGTGACACAATTTAAGGAAAAAAGCCTCATCTGATAGAAGGAAAAATCCTGAGGAATAAATTCACATATGTATTTTATTAAGTACGCAAATATGTCTAATGTAAGGCATCTTTACGTCCATATCAGAAAACACCAATGACCATGATGAAACATGGTGAATATCATCTGAAGAAACGACTGGCACTGGCCTTAAAGCTAACCCAGCAGACACCTCAGTCTAGTCGCACAGAATGTGCTTGTTATTAGGAGGAGCGGACACACAAAGATGGAGAAAAATAGGCAGGAATGACTAGGAAACTTCCTAGATGAAATAATCCCATGCCTTTTCACAGGTATTACATAGGATATATAGTATGTACAACATATGTAACAAAGTTTACACTATATTATCTATTACATCTAGATATTACAGTTTAGATACTGTGTATTAATACAATGTATAATATATATTAGACATCTGTATGCACTATATTATGTAATGCAAAACATATACATCGCATTTACAAGGTACATTACATGTATCATGTATTAAATATAAAATTATGTGTTGTCAAGTAAAAAGTTTTACGTGGGTTTCACTCGTAAGAAAAACATCTAGATATAAAGCATAACATGTACCCTCAAAAAAGGCTTACAATCTAGTTTGAAGACTGAAGAGCACAGGAGATTCAACACTAGAGCATATTTTGGAAGAAAAAAACTAACAAGAGAACAGGGTCAGGGGCACCAACACTGGAAGAGAGTGTCTGGGGACGCATAAGTACTAACCCTTCAAAGCACTGATCGGTGTAAACTAGGGGTTGTGGGAAGGGAGATGAGGTCAAGGGCCGGGGAGCAGCGCGCCAACTGCGTGGTCCTTCGTACCTTCCCTTCCGGAACCTTTCACATCCAGCAGTACAGGAGCACAGGAGGCACAGGAGGGAATCGGCAGAAAAAGGAAGGGCTCTTGTGTGGTTTTTGGTTTTGTTCTTTGGATGGGAGTCTCGTTGTGCGGCCCAGGTTAGTTTTGAACTCACTAAGTATCAGACTGGGCTCGAACTCGCGGGGATCCTACTACCTCAGCCTTGCGACTGCTGAAATCACAGGCGTGTGCCACCACGCCGGGCAGCGAGAGTTTTTAAACAGCCCACACCGCAGCCGCCGGGCTTCCTTCAGGGGTTCCCACGCCCGCCTGGCTCTCAAGACCGGGGCCGCAGTGAAGCCACTGTTCCCGACCGTCCGACCTGAAACGACTCTTCCTCCGAGCAGCCGGGCCCCTCCTTCCCGAAACACAGCCCTCGTCCTGGCCTGGGGCTACTCGCACCGGTTCTATGTAGGTGAAGGCGGACTCCGCGACCCACCGACCGCGGAATCTGCACGGAGGCACCGAATTGGCCAACAATCGAGCGGGCCCGAAGACCGGAAGTGCACTACTTCCTTCCGGTCGGCGCCGCACGAGACAGGGCGGGGCAGCGCGGAAAGGGGCGGAGGCTCGTGTTGACTGACAGCTACATAAACCTATGGATGCAGCCGCGGCGGTCCGGCCTCCTCGGCGCGCCCCTTCATGGGGCTGTAGACGCCCCCTAAGCCCCCCGTCGCAAGGTGTTGCACAAAGCTCCGGGCTGCCTGGTCCTTCCTTTCCCCGCCGCGCTGCGGACCGGGTGTGGCCCCCGCCCCCGCGGCCCTCAACGCCGCCTCGCCTGGCTGGCCTTTCCCCGCCCGGAGCCGTGCGTGAGGACTGCTGAGGCCGCAGGTCTGTGGCTGCCTGTCGGGCAGCGAGGGAAGCGCGGGCGCCGGGTCCCCGAAGTCCCGCGGAGCGCGCGGACGCCGGCGCCGAGGAGGCTACCACCGACTGCTCCTCGGGCCGCCCCGCCCCGTCCTGCCCCGCCCCGCCCCGCCCCGTCGCATGGCCCTGTCCGGGAGGCGCGGCCGCAGCCCCCAAGGCGTCCGGAGGGAACTGGGCGCGCGGAAAGCGGGCCGGGCTGGAACTCGGGAGTGGGCAACTTTGCGGAGCGCCCTCTCCGCAGCCGGCCGCGCGGGCGGAGGGAGGGCGTGGGCTCGGACCTCCGCGGCCGCTGCGCTGTCCTGGCGAACGAACGAATGGCCAGTGTCCGAGCTTACGCGCCTGCCCGCCTCTCCACCGGCGCCCAAATGAGGGGGACACGGGGGGTGGAGGGGTGCGCGGCGCAGGAGAGCGGATCCGGGTGCCCCGCCGTGCCTGAGGGATGCGCACTTCTGTACTAGACAGCCTCATTAATAAAGGATCGCCTGCAGGTCCCTTTGCGGATGTGTCAGCTGGTATTTCTTTCCACTCGCCGGAGGAACTTTTTCTGTTTCAAAGTTCGTGCGACTACTGCAGTCTAGATACGTAATTTACACTTTCAGTATTTGCTGGCTTGTTTTAACTTGTTAGAATTATGCATGGTGAGATCTTCAGGGCATGGCTCTAGAAATATTAGGCCTTTGGGGGGATAAAGCCATCTCAGGCTGGACCACTTTGCTAACACTGCCTTTTTCCTTCACTACTACAGTTTCTCCGTCTCCAGTGCTTTTGAAGGCACAGCATTTAAAACTCTTCTCAGCCGTCACGTCTTTTTCTTCTCACAATTCTTTCAATGATTGAATGAATAAACAAATTGTATCATGTAGGTTGGTTCTCTTCTAGAGAGAACGTTGTTTAGGGATTAATAAGCTGTCGAAGCAATCATACCAGGCTGCTGATCATAGTTAATAATAATTAGTAAAATGCTGTTCGGAGGAGTGAGGCAAGATGTTCCGGGGGACAGAATTAGCTTACTCACTGCCACCACACCCCCGCCTCCCACTTTAGCTTCCAAACTAGGCGCTGCACCCTGTCTGTACTCCCACCGTCACTCCCTGGGATAGCAGCTGCCCTGATTGGCAACACCCCCCGCTGTCATCACCACCCAGGCATAGAGCTTGCAGTGTGAATTGCTTTAAAGAACACAGGTGTTAAAATTCAGATACCTGAAGGAGAACACTGTTTCAGTGCTTCAAAATCTGTCAACAAATTTACTACTGAATCCCTCCCACGTGGTCAGTTACCTGGAAGATTTAGAAGACCAGTTTCTGCATAAGGAACTATAGAAAATAATATAAAATGTAATTATCCAGCAAGTTGCGTTATAAGTTTTATGGCTCATGAGACGGTCAACAGGAGTTGGCACATCCGAGATAGCTTCCTCCAAAAGGGGCGGGGGCTTATCTGTTCAGCTCACCTGTATGGCAGTGCCTGCTGGAGAACAGGTGCTTCACAAATGTGATTGAGTTAAATGTTTCTGTTGTATCTTGAGTATACTTTGATTAAAGATTTGGATGGGGAAATGAGAGGGGCTGCTAAGCAGGGGAAAGCAGCCAAAGTTAAGTCACTTAACCACAACTGAGCAGAAGGTGTACTGTTGGGAGGATGCTGCGGTATAGCTGGGGTCACTTACTGTATTTCTCTGTTGTTTGTAGGAGTGGTCTGCAGAAAAATGCATGTGAGTCTTTGACATCATGATGTACATACGGCAAAGAAAAGAGATAAAAACCACAGAGGTTTCTGAGGACTTTCCAGCACAAGAAGAAAATGGGAAATTGGAAAATAAATTACCATCTGGTAGGTGATTTAAACTGAAGCAGCATTTGGGATCGCTTTTAGTTTTGCATGATACATTATCACTCGCCAGTAGGGTAAAAATGGCGTGAGACTTAACAGTTGAGGAAACTTGCTCTACCACCCTGATATTCTGGTTGCAATTGGATTAGTTTGGTTTCACGGTTTTAATTAGATAAAAGAGCTTTGATCAGAACCCTCTGTCAGTTTTTTGTTCATTAATTTAAGGTTATGCCAATCTGATCCTTTCCCTCTCTAGGGCAATACTTTTCTTCACCATTCATATTTTAGTTTAATTTTTCTGGCTTATATGTGTGAATAACACGAGACAGCCTTTTGGTTTCTCATTTACTAAAGAATTAAAAGATAAATTACAATTTTTATATTCTTTATTTTCGTTCAAATCACTGAAATTTTTTTCTTCGGTTTTTTTATGGGAGTGGGGCAGGAAAAATGATCAGAACTTGGTAAATTGTATAATGCTTAAAGACTTGCTAAGTGACACATCAGATGGCATTAATTGTCAACTTTGTGCTTTGTGAATTGCTTTGCTAAATAAGTATGGCCAAGATCTTAAAAATAAGCATGAAAAATTCCGTGGTTATCAGCCATTTTGGATATCTGACAGAATTTGTGGTCTTTGCAGACATTCTAATTATTACCAGCCATAACTAATAAAATAATTTGAGGATGCAGCTTAATAAAATAAAATAAATTTGTTAGGGAAGGTTATGCCACTCAGCTCAGCTATTAACAACTAATGCATTTTTTTAAGAGAAAAAATAGGCGCTGGGGATATAGTTCAGGAGCACAAATGCCTGCCTGGCAAGTGCAAGGTCCTGAGTTCAATTCCTGGTAAAAAAAAAAAAAAAAAGACAGAGATAAAAACTAAAACAAAATTTCAAAACGAGATAATAGGAGAGTAACAATGGTTAATACTTTGCATATTATTATCTTTAAATTAGTTACTTAAAGTACAAGATATAGGCATTTAATTGTCTAAACAGTATCAGCACAAACATTTCTTTTCAATGAACTAAGAGAAATTAGTATAACTATCTTAACTATTATATATATATATTTTTTTTTTTTGCTTTTCCCTTCCTTCTTTTCTCCTTTCCCCCATCCCAGTTTCTCTTTCCTTTTCAATGGTTTCTTCCTATTTTGCAGTATCTGTTGTACATTTTGGATTTTATATACTTTTTCAGCTTCTCACATTAGGGGGACAATATATGTTTATACATGTGAGTCTGGTTTATTTCACTTATGAGTATGGTCTTGAGTTGCATCCATTTACCTATAGAAATCTGTAGTTAGTCCTTCTTTATAGCTAAGTAGAACTTCATTGTATAAAAAGACTGCATCTTTTTTTTTAATCCATTCTTCAGTTAATGGGCATTTGGGTTGTTTCCAAGATTTAGCTATTACAAATTGCACTACTGAATACATGCATGCACATACATCACTGTGATATGATGTTTTCAATTCTCCTGGGAAGATACCCAGAAGGGGAATAGCTGGGTCAAATGGGTTCTCCAATCCTACTTTTTTGAGGAACCTCCACACTGCTTGCCACGGTGGTTGCACCAGTCTACACTCCAACCAACAGTAGAAAAAGGTTCCTTTTTCCCCATAACCCCCTCAGCATTTGTTATTGGTTGATTTCTTAATAATTATTTTTCCAGGGTGAAATGGAATCTCAGTGTTGTTTTAACTTGCATCTCTTGAATGGCCAGTGATACTGAACATTTTTTCATATGTTTATGGGCTATATTTCTTCATCTGAGAAATATGTATTCATATCAGATGCCCATTTTGGATTGGGTCTTTAAATTTGGGCAATCTGATTTTTTTTTGGAGGTTCTTTATATGTTCTTGATAGTAACCCTTTGTCTGAGGAACAGCTGGCAAACGTTTTCTCCCACATTGTGGGTTGTCTCTTCACTCTGTTGGTGGTTTCTCTTGCTGTGCAAAAGCTTTTTAGTAAGATGAGATCTCAGTTGTTGATTCTTTGTGATAGTTCCTTTGCAATCGGGGTTTTATTCATAAAGTCTTTATTAGCAACTAATACATTTGAGACATAGCAGTTTCTGAATACAATACTAATTCAAGTTTGTTTCTTTTAAATGAAATTATAACTGGGGATTATTCATTTTACCAAAACAGCAATTATCAGAAAGAAACCTGAAAACTAAAGAAATTGAAAAACAAGCAAAAAAAAAAATACTCCCTTAATTATCCATCCTAAGACTGGAACAGATGACACTGTTCCTCCTGCTGTCTCTGAACCTGTGTACGCCCCCACCCAGCATTCCTATGTAGTTGTACAAAATTAAGGTCTATGTGTTGTCTGGTAAGTGGCTATTTTTCTCTGATGTTATGAACATAAGCCAGTTGATACATGTTAAAAATATTGTTATTAGCCAACTCTGGGGAGCCCAATAGACCAGGCTTACCACCCTTCCCAAAATGCCAGTCAAGGAGACGAGCAGCGATTAAGGGCAGGAAAATACCATAATCAGCATAGCTGTGCTAGGAAGTGCAGATAAAGGCTCAAGATTGTCTTAGAGGGGCTGATAGAGGTTTGGGGCTTTTATAGAAAAAAGGAACAAGGGCAAGGGCTGGGGGTTTGCAGAACTACAGGACTTCGCTCGCAGTTTAGGCTGCCGTGGTCAAGGCCTGGTCTGGCTGATGGTCTCTCAGGACTGGTTCTCTGAAGTCCTGGGAGAGACAGCATTGCGGTAGGGGGCAGTTCACTCTCCCTCCTGGGAAGCCAGCTCCTGCTTCGTTCAGCCCCCTCATTTCCTGTCCAGTGGTGACTGCTCCTGCTTAGGGGTGACCTCATTATGGGGTGGTCTGTGAGGCTCTACTTTGATTGGAACCTGAGGTGGCTACAAGTTAAGGACAGTGACTCTGAGACTTGCAGGCACTGCTCCAGGATATCTGGATCAGGGTGTTATAACAGCTGGAAATTAAATGTCCCTGCAAATCCTGAAAATTACTTTAATTACTCTTATGTTGGTGACCTTACTCTTGAAGGGGGATGAGATAGGCTGGGTAAATTGAAGGTTAATAGACCTTGTAATACATTCCCTGAGTGATGAGCATGCCTCTGTGCAAACGGGAGCGGGGATCTGTCCCAGTTTTAAGGTGATAAAGGAGACAAATAAAATGAGGACCGAAATGCCAAGCTTCGTCCTGCTTTTAGTTACCCATTGAGAACCTGTACACTTTGCCTATAAGTCCCTGTTCCATTGTTAGTATATAATATTACATGGTGTGGCTGTAGTGTGATTTAACTAATTCATTGTGTAATGCCAATATGGTGTTTGAACCTTCTAAAACAAATAGAACTGTGATAAATATCCTTGTGGCCAAATGTTTATTTAAAACTTTAATTATATCCTTAGATTATATGCCTAGACTTGGAACAATCAAATGATATGCTCATTTTGGTTTTTACTCCTGTTTCCAGGTCAAATTTCAGAGAGATCTCAACTTATTCTTCTACCACCATGATTTAAAGATATCTAATACCCTTTCTAAAATAGAATACTAGTATTTTTCAAGCTATCAAGTTGGCCAAGATTTTAAAATTACAGCTCATTGTTTTGATTTGCATTTTTGCACTAGTGAGTTTGAATGGACTTGAATGTCATTTCTTCTGTTACATTTATTGATCATTTTTTTCTTTTGTGCATTGTGTATTTATGCCCCTAACCTGTTTCCTACTGGAGTACTCGCCACTGTTTTTTACCCTGAAAGTATCCTATATTTAAAAATATTTAAGCTCTCTTACTTATACTGTAAATACGTTTCTTAGCCTATATATCCTTTTAGTTAATATGTATCTTTCATATTTATTTTTTAAGTAATCAAGGTTTTGGTAACTTTTAATGAATAAGTCACAAATTATCAGTAGGTGATCTAAAAGCTTGTTCACATCTTAGACTTATAGCCCATTTATTCCTCTAGTTAACAAACTTCATAAAATCTAGTTGTTCTTTGATGCCTGGATATTAAACGTGAATAAGACAGGGTACTTGTCCTTGAGGAGCTCACATTCTGATTGGCAAAATGAACAAATGAAGGGTAGGAACATTGAAGTAAAAACTAGTAATTTAGAGCTGAAAACAAGGTGAGTATAGCAGCACTTACCTGTAGTCGCAGTTACTCAAGAGGCTGAGACAGGAGGATTGCTTGAGCCCAGGAGTTCATGACCATTCTGGGCAACATAGCAAGATCCTTTCTCTAGAAAAAGTAAGAGAGAAGCTGGGCCTGGTGGTACATGCCTGTAATTCTAGCAGCCTGGAGGCTAAGGCAGAAGGATTGCAAGTTTGAACCCAGATCAGGTAATTCAGCAACTTTGTGAGACTACAACTCAAAATAAAAAACAAAAAAGGCTGAAGATACAGTTCAGTGTGAAGCCCTAGGTTCGGTCTCCAGTATGAGAGAGACAGAGACAGAGACAGAGGAGGTGGAAAGGGAGACAGAGAGAAAGAGAGAGAGAGAAAAGCTGTCTGCTGGGGGACAGGGAACACTTCAGGCAGCTGAAACTCATTTTACCTAATAGCCTGAAATAGAATTAGGAAATTCTAAAATTTTCACTCAGTTGTGTATGTTTCCCTTTTCTCAAAGGTTGTACCAACAAAAGGTTTTGGAAGATCCTATCACTTACAGTTGGTGGAACCACTGCCCTTGGTATTGGACTTCTTACATCGGTCTACCTTGCCACCTTACATGAGAATGACTTATGGTTTTCCAACATTAAGGTATGGGGTTTACATGATGACTGTATGGTATATTCACTGATATCTCCAATAGCCATGTAGATGAACCAAAACACCACAGTCTTGCCATAAAGAATACAATCTCTAGAATTAAAAAAAAGCTTGTTTTTATTATTTTTAAATAATACATCAGAATTTTTTATCAGGTTTTCATTAACCTTAGAACTCTAGAAGTTATTAGAACATGGGCCATGACATTGGTGCTGTTGGTCATAAGTAACATTTTTCTGAATGGAATCAAATAGAAGAGAATGCTGTCACATACAGTTGAGAGTTGTTGTATGAACTTACCGTTTTGGTTATGTATATGGTTATGTATATGAGTCATAGTAGAAAACGAGGTATTATTTCGTTTTGTTTTTCGGTTGGTTGCAGTAGGGAGAAAGGAAGAAAGAAAATTGAAACCCATTGTTCTAATCCATGGAGTCTCAGCTGGGCTCCACAGATGGACTTCAGCATGCTCTTATCTTTCTAGCACTATCTGCAGTTGGTCTTTTGAGGTGGGGAAGCAATACTTTCTTTGGAGAAAGGAGCCAGAGTTGTCATCTGATTTTCAAAAGGGTTTGTGACTGTTTTGGTTATTTTTTTCTCTTACAACATTTCTCGAACTTTCAGCGTTTTCAGAAACAAGCTTATACATTGCCAGTGTTCTTGATCAAGTATATTTTGGTTTTGATCTAAGATATTGAGATCTTCAATCTTACTATCCATGGCTTCTAATCACTAATTGCTTGCAAAGGTAAATACTTGCCTTCAAAACTGAAAAGTTATCATATTGAAAAGAATTGATTTAAAGGTACTTCCCAGGCCGGGCATGGTAGCTTACATCTATAATCCCAGCACTTGGCAGACGGAGACAGGAAGATTGCCTTGAGTTCAAGGCCAGCTTGGCCTACAGAGTGAGTCCAGGCCAGCCTGAATTACATAGCAAGACCTTGTCTCAAAAAGACAAAGGCACTTCCCAAAGAGAGGTTTTGCTTTGTGTTTTGTGATACTAGGGATTAAACACCACCCTGACCTGTATCTCCAGCCTGTCTACCCTTCCTCACCTCCCTCCCTTCCTTCCTTGTGACAGTCTCACTAGGTCACCCAGGTTGGGCTGGAACTTGTGAGCCTCCTCCCTCAGCCTCTCAGAATGCTTGGATTACAGGCCTGCACTGCTCACAGTTTTCTAAAACATTTTGAGGTTCAGTCCAGTTATGAGAATGAGTCCCCCAGTGAGACTATTTGGAATGACAAATCTAAATAACTTCCATCATGCTTATTTTTAAAGCCTGACATATTATTTCATGAGTACAGCACGTATCTGCATAGATGGCTTTATACACATTATTGTGGTAACAAAGAATAATAACTCTTATCCTTCAGGAACATTTGGTGGGTTTTTATGCCAAGAAAACTTTTACTCATCTCCTTTTACAATGGAACACTTATAAATAGATTCCCTAGAATTAAGCAATGTGTGCTTATTTATTAACATATTTTGAATAAAGGCTGAAATATCCCAGTGTGGGCATCTAGCTAAAATTAAATGTTAGTAACAGTGTAGCAAGGAGAAGTGTTGAAAGCGATCATATAACTTAATTATAAACTGTAATTTTAGCTCTCTAATTTAAAGCTTATAAGTAGCCTTTCTAATATCCTTAAATAGGGATATGTCATCATCAAGAAACCTCAACATCCTTGAATTTTTCCTTTTTTTTTTTTACTTTCACTGGATTAAGTTCATTATACTTCTACCCAGTGTTTATTGAGTACCTATTGTTTACGTAACATTAAGTTAAACTCTCTGGGGAATATGCTAGGAATAATAAAGCCTTCCGAGTTTGCCAGCGTGTTTTCCAGTATAACAAATGTATTCAGAAAATACAAATTAAGCAGCAGGCCCGCAGAATGCCAGCAGGCACTGTGTTCATGGTAGCAAAGCCACTAAATAAGAAATGCGCTATTCTCAAGGAACCAACAGAGAAGATACAGACAGGTATTCAGACAGTTCTGGGGCATCAGAGTCAGCACAGTGATAAGCTGAGACAGAGTACTGTGGGAGTAACAGGCAGGGAGCCTATCCTGACTGGGCGCGATCAGGGATGGTGTTCTAGAGGAAGCCGTTGTTTCTAGAGAAAGCCGTGGCTGAGGCCTGCGGGAAGAGTTAATGATGCACACTAGGGAAGAGAGGTGAATGCCATGGGAGAGGGACATGTACTGGAAATTCAAAGAGCAAGGGAGCCTGGGGCATTGAAAGTATCAATACCAGTACAGGAGAATAGACAGGGAGAGGAGAGGGACTCAGAATGGAAACAGGCCAGATTGTGAAGGGCTTGTGCTCCATGTCTCAAAGATAAAGCTCTCTGTGAATACAGTACAGAGCCCTGTTTTCAATGAGGCAGGGTTTGTCTTTTGCAAGGATGACTCAGGGCCGGGGTTGTAGCTCAGCGGCATAGCACCTGCCTGGCAAACACAAGGCCCTGAGTTCGATTCCCACTACCCATCCCCAAAAAAAAGATGGCTCAGGCTATAGTGTGGGGAACAGATTTGAGGCTGGCAAAGATAAAGACGGAAAAGTGCTGCAGTAAATCAGTTCAGTAGACTCAGTAAGATCTGAACACACAACTGAGATACCCAATACATGATTGATTTCTGTGTGCCAGACACTCTTGTAAGCCCTGGGAATATGGCACTGAATACGATAATGGAATTTTATTCTGATGAGGAGGAAAAAAATCAGAAGCAAAACAAAGTTTTGGTAAAAGTCAAATAGGTGAAAGTTTGGTAAAAGTCAATGACTATGATGGACATAGTCATTAGAAAGCCACTTGGAATTAGAGAGCAAAGCAGAGTACTCTGAGGATAAGCCACAGAAACCAAGGCCTAAATGCTAAGGAGGAGCCAGCCAAGCTAGGATCTGTGAGGTCAGAGCACAAAGAACAGCAAACCCAAAGGCTCTAAGGTAGGAATGAACTTGGGAAGTCAAGAATGGGAGTGAGAGCACATGTGGCCAGAATTTTATGAGCAGTGAAAAGAATGGTGCAAGAGAGGGAGAGATCAGATCTTACAGGGCCCCAGAGGCTGGAAGAAACCGGAGAGAAGTGAACAGAGTTGGAAGTTTATAGGAAGTAGACTTGGGAAGATGTACTGATGCCCTGTTTGCATGGAAGGTGGATGATGGGGAAGAGTGAGTGGTGACCACCTATTTTGTCCCCTGAGCTGCTGGGTAGATGGAAGCAGGAGCCGTTCTGGAGGGTGCAGTAACTTTTGACAGCAGCTACTCAGGGTTAAACCAAAATTTCCAGCTTGAAGGTCCAGTTTCCCACAAGACTGCCTTCACTTCAAATACCATTTCCAAGTCTGGGGATCTTGGCAAAAATATGATGTTCCCAGGTTCAGCAGTTCCCTAGAACAACTTGTCACTGACTAGGTGGACCTTTGCTTTAGTGACACTAGAAATTAAAACTAATGCAACAGTATGGATTTATGGGCAAAAACAATAATTACAAAGTAAGGGAAAATGATAAGGACTTCAGCTTAGGTAGCTGACAAAGATCAAGCTGGTCCCTTAACAAAGGGAAATGAGAGAAAATAGAGAAAAGACCCCCAGACAGATAGCCGGAAGGGGCACACTCCGATGAAGAGGTCTGGCCCATTCCTAAAGGAAGGGAGGCCAGTTTTGGGGGTGTGGTAGTGAGTTGAGGTCTGGTCAGTCATCTTAGTCCTGGTTTCATAGCTTCAGAGGACTCATGACTTGAGGGCAGTGTAGTTTCTCTGAGATAACTGTCTCTAAGGCAGTCTCCATCAAGAGACTGTGCTAGAATCCAGATGTCTAGGTTTGGGGCACTGGGGACTTCTGGGCATAGCTGAATGTCCTTGTAATCTCTTACCCTGTTGTCCGTAGTCTGGAAGGGTGATGAGCTAGGCTAGGTTGTTTTGAGGCTAATAAACCTTGTTTGGCCAACTTTCAGGTAGACATTCCCTGAATGACTACAGGGTCTATATACAGAGCTGATAAGGACTTAACTCAGCGTGTTACACAAGGATGGTCAAACTTTGTTCTCCTTCTGGTGACCTGTTAGACATCTGTAGGAGTTACTGTATTTTAGCAAAAATCACTTTTAGGTCCCTGACTACCTCAGAAGAAAACACGAATCATGGTTTTCATGAGTAACACGGTGAGGACTCAGGAGTTTGTCCTCTGTCCCTCACAGAACTCAGGAAGGACTAAGATTGCAGGTCATTACAGCAAAAGGGTGCAAACTAGAACCAGCCAAAGGGGGAGATGTGTAGGGCGGAGTCTAGGAGGAAAGGCCGGACTCAAAGCTTCCTTTGCCCTTTTCTTGTGGAGTCAGGCTGTTAGGCTGCTGGGACATCACTGGTGGGACGCTATGTGAACTGATGATCCGGGAAGCTTACCTGAGTTACAGGAGTCCATCATTTTACTGTCGGTTATATAGGCACAATTAACTGAATTCGAGTCATCTCTTTAAAGACTAGGCTGGAGAACCGTCCTGCCTCGGTTGTTAGCACAACTGTCACATGTGCTCTGCACAACCTGCTGTGAGTGACAAAGACACTTATAGCTCAGAATTTTAAGAATTTAGAGGCTATCTCCCAGGAGCTGAGGACAAAGAACACCTAAATGTTTTGTCCCTACAGCTTAGGGATTACCTCCCAGGACCCAGGATAAAAACCACCAAATTCTCTGTTAGGTAAGAGGCAATACAGAAGCTAATGAGCTGAGGTTTGGCTATGTGAGGAAGTGCTTTCAAAACAGTCCACGCAAAGAGAGGGAGTAAAGGAAGTGGGATTTGTCGCATCAGACAGTTCTTTACTGTAAGAAACGGACATTTGCGTGTTACCAGCTTGTAGATTTGTGGGCGACATTGGTTCAGAAGTGCATAGAATGAGAAGTGAAAGAGAACCCAGGCCAGTTTCTGTCTGTGCCTCAGATGCCATCTGGGAAGCCATAAAGCTGGCATATCCTCTAACAGGTGTCTCCCCACCCACCACCCCATCCCCCAAGAGCTACCATGGAGCTCAGAATCTTACTTAGCTTTTCCCTTTATTCAAGGAGTATTTCATAGCACAGATCCCATCCTAAAAGGAATCCTTTAATGGATCCCTCTGATCCTCTGGTGCATCCTCTAAAAGGGCAGCGCCCATGTTCCTACTTGCTGCGCTGCCTTTATTGTCTGGCACATTATCGGTAACCATTTTTCTCAAGCCTGGTGACACCTCTACATAGGCATTTAGGTCATTTTTAAATCTAGATTTTCTAGCTCGGCACCATCCAGTAGAACTCTGTGGAATAAAGGGTTGGCCCCCGTATCTGTGCCATCCAGTATAGTGGCCATGGCTATTGAACATTCAAAGTGTGACTAACATGGGAATTTTTAGTTAATTTTAATTAGTTTCAACTTTAAGTTGAAAATGTACATCCATTATCTGTCAATAAGCAATTGAAAATTATAGCCACTACTGATGAGAGAACCTTTCTTGGCCAAAGGAAAAGCTCATTTTCAGAGCAAATATGACTTCATAAAGTAAGTCCTAAACTTTAAGTGAATTTCATATTGAGGAATTAGAGAATATTTCAGAAAGGTGAACATTTTCTTTTGTATTTGCGGCTTGGAACTTACTCTTATCAAAATGGCTAAGCCAATTTATAATGAAAATACTTTGATCTCATGTTGAATACTTAGAGTTAGTCATAATTATTCAGGGAGTAAAAATACTGCTTATGAAGTAGAAAAGTCATACAATAACTTTGTACATTTAAATTACTTTTTAAATATTCATGGAAATGTTAGTATTTGAACAGTGGAAACCTTTTGAAGGCTTAACTTGAAAATTACTAGAAAAGATACTGATTTTTCAATGGCCATAGAAAATCTGTATGTTATCCTTTGTCAGCATATTTTTTAAATTAAAAGTTACTTTCCTACTGTCTTAACAATTGTGTTTGCTGGGAAATTGAAAGTCTTACACCCTTTATTGGATGTCTGCTCTGCACTCAGCACTGATTTATGTGCATTTTGTACATATTTTATTTAATCTGGCAGCCTCCAAAGCCCAAACATTTTAGCTCTAAATTTGTCCTTTAAATGCAGCCTGTTTTCTTGCTTCCCTTTATTATAAACAAAACAAACTAAAAGGACAAAGTGCATGGTTCTACTTGCTGTGCGGCCCTTACCACCTGGCACATTATCAGTGCTAAGTGAAGAATGGTCTGTTTGGAGTAGCGTTGACCTCCGGGGTTGTGGGAAGTAGCGAAGGCAGAAGATCAGGAGAGGCTGCTGTGAAAGATCAGGGTTTGGGACTGGACAGATGGGAGCGTGGAGAGCCTGCCTTGGGGGAGAGGGTGCCCTCAGGACTGGCAAGTGAGGAGCCCCACCGTGCATTGTAATGATTCATGTGGAGTAGATGCTATAGTAAAAACTATCTCTGTGGTCTTGATTCCTTTTATTTATTGAGTATGTGTCTTCTTGTGTTACAAACTGTATTGTGACAGTGACACAATTTTAAAACCAAGAAGAATACCCAGTATTCCTTACTCTTACCAAAAAGTTTTCAGGCCTGGGAGGTAGCTTCATTGGTGGAAAGCTTGCCTAGAGTGCATGAGGTCATGAGCTCAGATCTCAGGACCATGAAAATAAGTTTTAATTTTTCTCTCCTATTCCTCAGTCTTCATGCATATGTATTTTGCTTACTTATGACTCCAATACTGATAACTTTTATAACTGGCTTTATCTGCTGTGACATGGTTTTTTCCCACATATATTTACATATCTTAACAAAACCTTGTTTATAAACAGTTACGGTTATACACGGGGTAATCAAAAATACGGTGACTATTTTGTCTTTTTGAGACAAGGTCTTGCTATGCAGATCAGACTGGACTTGAGCTCACTTTGTAGCCCAGGCTGGCCTCAAACGTACAGCGATCTTCCTGCCTCAGTATCCTGAGTGCTGGGATTATAAACGTGTGCCGCCATGCCCGGCTTTTTACAGTGAATATTTAAATTTAAAAACTATTTTACACTAAAGGATACATTATTATTAATTCCCCTTAAAATACTCCATCTTGTTTTGAATACACTTAATCCCATCATTTTTACCACTTTCTCAAGCAGTTGTGGAAGTCATTTTTCATGTTTCTATGAAGTATGATGATGTGGTGAAAGGTGATGCTGAGTGCCAGCCAGTGGAAGGGAGGCTCATGAAAATGTTAGAGTTCGGCTGGGGATATAGCTCAGTGGAATAAGCGCTTGCCTAGCAAGCGCAGGGTCCTGGGGGGGCTGGAGATATAGCTCAGTGGAATAAGCGCTTGCCTAGCAAGCGCAGGGTCCTGAGTTCAATCCCCAGTACCGCAAAAAAAAAAAAAAAAAAAAAAGTTAAGGCTGTGTCTTCCTCTTCCCCAAAGTGACAATGACCATGAAAGGTAAACATTTTGATTTCATTCAGGACATTAAGACAGCCCAACACCACAACTAAAGACATGAGAAAGGACTTTTAGAACTGCTTCAGAAAATGTCAAGAGCAATGGGATACATGTACGTTAAGTGAGAGAGAATATTTTGATGGGGATTATAGCAATGTATCTTTTCTTATAATAATTTTTAAAACTTAAAACATATACTATATTTTTATCACTGTTGTAATTTAATATTTTTGAAGTTTTTATATTTTTATTTTATTAATTCCTTACTGTCCAATTTTAGTGAGTTAGATCGTTTGTAACTGTGTCATTAAACTAAAATGTCTTCTCAATTTAAAGTGGTAGTGGAAAAATGTCTGTTCCTCCTTTTCTTGGAATTAAGTTAGAAGAATTAAAGAAAATAAAGATCGCCAGATTCCATCATTTTTCTTGTACTAGGTATGAAAACTAGGGCCTCATGCATGCCAAATGCATACCCTGCCAGTGAGCTACACCCCAGCTCCCACATTTCGTCTGTGATAAACCTGAGAACCTGTAATGTGGAGGGTATCCAAATCTAGTGAAACTCAAAGAAGCATAAAATATACTGAGAGAAGACTACAGGATGCAGATCTCAGATGGTGCTGGTAAGGTACAACGCCCGCCCCCCTCTGGTTCCTGGCATGTCCTGAGGACAGACTCACCAGTTGGCTGACTGGGAACATGGGCATGGGAGTGAAGGTAATAGCAGAAGCATTCCTGGATGTGCTGGTCTGAAGGAGAAGCAAGCTAGACAGGCTGAAAGGAGTCATCATAGAGCAAAGCTGTAGGAAGTGGGATGTAAGAGTAAGAATAGAGAGAGAGAACTTGTAATTTGACCAGTCCTGAAGCTGTCAGTCTCTGTTAACTAATCTGAGGAAAAGACTGAAGAACTCACTCTTGTAAAGTACCCTGTATCCTAATCAAATTTTTTCTGCCCTGAGTCAGGGCCCACAGCTCTTTCCTATGTGAACTTGCTGCAAGCAGCTGGTGTAGTCAGAATTTGCTACACTCAGAAATGACTAATGATAAGGAAGGAATTAATGCAGGGTCTGTAGAGTGATACTATTATAAGACAAGAGAGAAGAGAAAAACAAGAGCAAATGGTAGATGAAGAATAGTCACCAAGAAAATTGTATAGCAGAGACAAAAGTAAACGTATCAAAGAATTTGCCACTGTGGAAGATGAATTGAAAGCAGAGACCTATAAGAAGAAATGTACCTTCTCAAAAGAGGTATAGAAAGATAACAAAGGAAACAAAACATGAGCTGGCAGAACTAAGACAAGATTTAGAATTAAAAACTGTAACCATAATAGAAATGACAACCACACTAGATGCAAACACAGGGGACCAGACTCTGCGGAAAGCATAGAAAGAGAAAGGTTGGATCTTTTTTGTAAAAGTAAACAAAATGAAGTGAAATTAGTAAAGCTAAGTATGTTAGTGGGAAAATGGCAGCCAAGGAAAGTAAAGAACAGCAACCATGTATAACTTATATGTCCCAAAGAAGAGAATTAAAACAATGCAACAAAAGAGAGAGAGAGAGTGTGTGTGTGTGTGTGTGTGTGTGTGTGTACAAAGCAATAACTAAAAGAAACTTTCTAAACCTAAAAGTAAATTTGAAGCTGTAGAGAAATTAAGAGGATACAGTGGGTCTCAAGAAAAAGATTGCGCAGAAAAATAATTAGCAGGGTGTAGCTCAATGAAATTGCAGGATCTAAATATAAAGAAACCTTTGGGCAGTACAGACAGAAAGATCAAGTCACATTTAAGGGAACAAAGGCCAGTCTAACTTCCGGCTTTTCCACAATCACATGTAAAGTTCAGGGACTGTCAGTGATCCTACCTAATAATCAGAGTGAGTTACACATTTTAACTTAAGTCATTTTATCATGTATAAAGGTACTACTGAAACTTCCCTGTGAATTCATAGTTAGGAAAGTAACCCCTAGACTGAAAATATAGATCTCCCAAATTCAAAAAGCTCAAACTCACACGCAGAGAAGCAAGCAGACGGATCATACGGTGGAGTGTGTTTGAAAAAGTACTAAAAAGCCTAACATAAAATTTCTTAACCCCAAAAACTTGTCCTGTTAGATTGTATTTTATTTTACAGAAAAGAAATTGGAGTTTTGAAGTGGCTTGGGGCTGGCCATCCTAACTCTGCAAGAGTTGGGATTCAAACCCCTTCTCCCTGGCGGGCCCCACAGCTAGAGCTTCTGGGGCTGTGCTGCGCTGAACCCTATGGTTAACACCCTCTGATCAACTTTGTATCAGAGCGGAAAAATAGCTGACCAGAGGTGGGGACCATACACGTTGGACAACTCGAATTTTTTACTACTCTGTGCATGTCATGTCTGTTTGAAAATGACTACAAGTATTGATTTTTGTCAATTTTATCATTACAAACTTCAGTGAGTAGGCAAAGTTGCGTGTATAGAATCCATAAATAGTGAGAGTGGACCGTATGATTCCATGTGACATTTTCAAAATGAAACACAGGTTAATCTTACTTAGGTGTATGGAAGAAAAAAATCCTGTGACTGGAGGAGAGAATCCAGGATCACATTTAAAATAGCATCACCATGAATAAGACATCTTTCTGCCAGGAATGCAAAGGACATTGTTGGAAAATCTATTAGTGTTCTCAGTGGTGTATCAGTACTGCAAAAGATACCCAAAAAAGAGCTTGAAAACATGCTGTGTCATTTCCTTAGAGCATATATAACTTGAAAAATGAATAGCTCACATAAGCCCACCATATCAATTGAATAAAGGATAAAAACCACATACTTATCTCAAATGACACAAAAAAACATTTGGCAAAATTTAGTACCACTTCACATGGATATATAAAAAGGTATAAAGATACTCGGCCCACTAGGAATAAGACAGAGCTTCAATCTCATGAATGGTCTCTACCAAAAAAGCCACGAGCTAGCATACTCAGTGGTGAAAGACTGAGCGCTTTCCCCCTAAGGTAGGGTGCCTACCGTCAGTATCTGTAGTCACGGTTTGACTGGAGGTTCCAGTCAGGGGATTTAGGCAAGAAAGTAAAGTCACCCACATTAAAAAGGAACAAGCAAGACTTTGTGTATGACATAATCTTTTTATTATTTTAAATAAAAGAAAAATGAACAATAAAAACAATGGTATAAAATTTCAAACAAGATAGTAGGAGAGTAACAGTGGTTAGTACTTTGCATATTGTTAACTTCAGAGTAGTTGCTCAGACTACAAGGTAGAGGCATGAAAGATTGGTCAAGCAATATAGGCATAAACCTTTCCAGTGAGCTAAGAGCAATTAGTAGTATAACTACCTTAATTATCTGATATATATTTTTTTCCTTTTCCCTTTTCTGCTTTGCCCCATTCCAGTTTCTCTTTTCTTTTGAACAATTTCTTCCCATTTCACAATATCTAGTGTACATTTTGGGTCTTACTACTCTTTCACCTTCTCACACTAGGGAGACTATACAGTGTTCATACACGTGAGACTGATTTATTTCACTTAGGACTGTGGACTCAAGTTGCATCCATTTCCCTATAAATGTTTCAAGTTTATACTTCTTTATAGCTGAGTAGTACTCCATTGTATAAAAATACCACATCTTTTTTTTTGTATATAACATAATCTTGTATGTAGAATCCACTAAAAATATATCAGAACTAATGAATTCAGCAAGATTACAAAATACAAGAGCAATGTGCAAAACTTGCGTTTCTATGTACCAACAATGAGCAAACCAAAAAAATGAAACCAAGAGAGCAATTCTATGTGCAACAGCAACAAAAACTGAATGCTTACAGATAAGTTTAACAAAGAAAGACTAAAACATACATCATGTTTGTGAACTGGAAGACAGTATTGTTAATTATTCCTCAAGTTGATACAGAGATTCAAAATGATCTCTCTCAAAAGCCCAGGTAGACTTTTCACAGAAATTGACACACTGATCTCAAAATTTATATAGCAATTCAGGGGTCCCAGAATAGCCAAAACAATTTTGAAGTATAACAAAGTTGAACTCACACCTCATAATTTCAAAACTTAACTACAAAGCTGTAATAATCAAGATAGAGTGAAGTGGCATAAGGATAGGCACATAGATCAATGGAAAAGAACTCAGAGGCCAGAAAAAAAGCCCTTGTGTTTATGGTTAATTGATTTTGCTAAGATTGTCAAGACAGTTGAGTGGAGAAAGAATAGTCTTTAAGCATGATGTAGGGGCCACTCGATATTCACATGCCAAAGAATAAAGCTGGACCCCATCCTCTCACCATATACAAAAATTAAATGGAAGTGGGTCATAGACCTGTCTGCAGATATAAAACTTTTAAAGGCAAACATGTAAGTTAATTTTCATGGCCTTGGAGTAGGCCAAGACTTATTAGATATACTGTCAAAAGCAGGCAGATGTGACTAAAATAATAAATTAGTCTTCATCAAAGTTAGATTTTTTGTGCTTCAAAGTACATGGTAAAAAAGAGTGAAAAGCAAGACAATGAGGATAGGAGAGAAACTTTACAACTTATATATCTGATAAGAAGCTGGAATAAATAAAGAACTATTGTAACTTAATAATGAAAAGACAACTTGGTTTTTTGTTAAATGGGCACAGGACTTGAATAGACATTTCTCCAAAAACAATATACTGATGGCCAATAAGCACAGGAAAAGATGTCCACCACCATTGGCTACCAGAGAAAGGCAAAGCAAAATAAACAGTGAGATTCTGTTTCACCCCCACAGTGGGGTTATAATTTTAAAAGATAATATAAAGTGCCAACAAAGATGTAGATGATTTTGAATCCTTCACTACAGGTAAAAATTTAAATGGCAGCCACTTTAGAAAAAGGTCTAGTAGCTCCTCAAACAGGTAAATACACAGTTACCATATAATCTTTTGTATTTTTGTTGAGATAGGGTTTCACTGTGTTGCCCTGGCTGGCCTTGAACTCTTAGGCTCAACCTGTCCTCCTGCCTCAGCCTCCCAGCAGGGAACTATAGGCAACAGCTACCATGTCCGGTTTACCATATAATCTTAGCTTTTATACTTCGTGTTGCGGGGAGGGGAATTACCAACGATTGCACTCAGGGCTTTCACAGTAAGCTACATCCGCAGTCCCTTTCATATTTATTCTTCATTTTGAGACAGGTTCTCTCCAAGTCACTTAAAATGCCCCAGCTGGGTTTGAACTTGCTATCTTCCTGCCTCAGCCTCCAGGAGTGCTGCCTTCTACTCTTAAAAATATACCCAAGAGGAATGAAAATATACAAACAATTGTTCATAGTAGGATTTTTCATAATAGCCAAATGCCCCATCAACTGATGAATAAATAAATTATGCTTTATCCATACAGTGGTATAATATTTGGGCACTTTTAAAAAGAATTACCAATATGTGCTTTAACATGAACCTTGATAAAATGCTAAGTGAAAGAAGCCAGGCATGGAAGACCATTTATTACACGATTCCATTTGTATGAAATGATCGTAATAGGTCAGTCTAAAGAGATAGAAAGTAGCTTAGTGGTTGCTAGGGCTGGAGGGCATGAGGATTTTAAGAGTGACCGTTCAGTGGTGCACGGTTTCTTTTGGGAGTAATGAAAATGTTCTAAGATTGATTGTAAAGATGCATACACAACTGTGAATCCAAATCCATTGAATTGTGTACTTCAAATTTGTAAATTGTATGATGTGTGAATTCAATCTCAGTAAAGCTGTTAGAGAGAATAGATGTACTTTTAAAAATGTAGGCTGCCCATTCAATCCAAATTCTAAGATCTCACTTGATGGGGAAACAGGGCTACCCAATAAAGCTTTCTGTGAGGCTGCAAAGTTCTCTTTCTGTGTTCTGCTGTCTGGTGCTTGCCCCAGCCAGATGTGTTCAGGCGCTGAGGAGGTACCTGTTTCATTTCAGTTAACTTTAAGTTGGGAGAATGGCTGCAAGCTAATACATGGGACCACATAGCACCAGAACCGAGGAGCTATCCATTGTCGCTGCTTTTACTTAGCACTGCCTCAAAGGTGCCAACCACACAACATGTGAGGAAGCAAAAGGCATAAAAATTGGAAAGGAAGAGGTAAATTTATTCTTTATAGATGAGGTGATTGTATGACCTGGCAACTCCAGGAGAATACAGTAAGTCACTGACTTATGAACAAGTTCCATTTTGGGAGAATGTTTGTAAGTCAGATTCACTGGCCAGTCCAACAAAGTAAGTCTTAACACACGTTTGACAAACATACAGTATCAAGCATAAAAAGCCACACACAAAATAATGTAAATAAACTTTTTACTTTTACAATTGCACTTTTGTTTCCATGGTTATTGCTTTATGCTTTCTAGAAACCTGCTCCGCTCAACACTGCTTTTCCTCTTGCTTCTGGACATCCTGGGCTCTGCTTGAGCACTGCAGTACTGTACACTATTGCTCTGTACAGTAAGCACACAGCAGCACAACCCTGACCGTGTCCAGCAGAAACTTCAGCTACTTCAACCATTTGTTTTCCTCTAGGAATGTTTATAATGCAAGGTCTGTTGTATCTGTGAAAGTTCTCAATTCCGGTGTTCATAAGTCAGGGACTTAACTGTAATCTGAAAACTCTTACAAACAATAAGAAAATTCAACGACTTGCAGGATACAAAAATAAATCTACAGAAGCCAAAATGTTTTATTTTAAAATGTGTCAGATTGAGATTAGAGAAAGAAGAATCAAATACGCCCTTTCAAGCTGCCTGGCCCTCGTAGTAGATGTCTTTTAATCATTGACTCCCTGCCTTCCTGGACTACTGTTGTGACTTTTTCTTCCTTCAGACCTTCAGGAGCCCTTCCCTAATCTTCCCCTTGGCAATGGCACCATATCTTGTTTCATTGAGAAAGTAGAAGCAAGCTAAAGACAGGCTTCCACATCCTATCTGATTCCTGCCCATCTGTGCGAATTGTTCTTCTTACCACTTGTGTCCGGGATCCCGTCTCCTGCCTTCCGCCAACGCGTGTTGCTTGAGCAATTGGTTCTCTCTCTTACTCATTCTCCCCACTTTCTACCTTAATACCAAAACTTTCCAACAAATTGATTGACCTGTAATTGCTATTTCTCTTTTCTGATTCTCTTGTTTTGAAACCATTCCAGTCAGGCTTTGTGTGTACCTGTTATAATTTGTGTCTGGGTGTCCCCCCAAAGACACATGCAGTCATGGGGTGGGCTTCTAGAGTTTATGATTGATTGATGGATTTGAGTGCTACACCCACTGTGGGGCAAATAGTTTGCATATGTAAGGGAGAGAAAGAGGCTGCCTGCTGCCACTCCTCCCATTTGCTCTTGCTGCTTTTGCTGTCTTCCACTGCCATGAACTGTTGCCCTCTGCCATGTGCCACCCTGTCTTGGAGCCAGCCAAATGTAGACTGAAACCTCCACAGACTGTGAGCTAGATAAACCTTCCTTAATTCTGGATGTCAGGTATTTTGTCTCAGCAATGAGAAAAAAGCAACCAACACAGTAACAGCTCTAAAAATGTTATTGGGGACCCAGTGACCTCCAAGATGCTAAATTCAGTGATCACTTCTCAGTCCTCATTTGACTTAGCCTGTTGGCATTTTTTCTTGTCTTCCAGGACGTTTTCCTAGATTTATTCTTGCTTCTCCAACTCATCCTTCAGCTTCTATGCAGGCTCCTCCCTGGCCTCCTGACTTTTTATGGCAGAGAACCCCAAGACTTTGCTGTCCATCCGCATTTCCAAGAATATTCCTCTCTAGCGTTAAGTGCTGTGCTGGTAATACCTGCTCAGACCCTGCACCCCAGAGCTGTGTGTCCTGCCTCTTGGCCACCTTCGTTTGGGTGTCTTGTAGACATTTGAGCCTCCACAGATACAAAATCAAACTCCTGGCTTCCCTTAAGCCTTTTCTATCTCTAAATTGCTACCTCATCCTGCAGTGGCTCACATCAGAAACCTTGAAGAATCTTAGACCTCTCAACCCCCACATGAAATCTCTCAGCAGGTCCTCTCAGCTTTTGCAGTTTCTATAGTCTATCTAATCATCTTGCACAGTGTCTACCTTTTTCTCCACCTGGATTGTTCCAGAGGCACCCCTTCTGCTTTTTAAGCTCTGCTCTGGTTCTGGATCGTCTATTCTGAACACAACAGCCAGTGGAGACTTTTAAGTCTACATCAGTGTGTATCTCTGCTCAGAAGCCCTCATGTTCAAACGCAGCAGGTCTCAACACAAACTCCGTTAACTCCTTTCTCCTCCACCCCGGCAAGCTCTCAAGTACAGACTCACCATCATCACCTGCTAGGAGTGGGTGATCTGTCTCTTCCTGCCTGGCCATCTGTCTGACTTTATTAACCGCCCCACGGTTCCCCCATCAGGCCACCTTGCAGCCCTCCTGTTCTGGGTCCCTGTGGATTACTGTGTCTGACTGGCAGGTCACACACAGACACACACACACACACACACAGACACACACACACACACACACACACACACACACAGACACACACACACACACACACACACACACACCCAGCATCGCCTGGCTCCTTGCCTTGCTTCTGGTTTGTGTTGTTTCACCAGTGGAGCTTTCCAGTCACAGCCCCTGCCCTTGCTGCCCTCCCAGTCTTTCTTCTCTGTATTACTTAGAACTGCCTTACATAGTAAGGATTTTGCTTGTTTACTGACTCTCTTCGCCCTTTACTCTAAATTATATAAGTTAGAGATTTTTCTGTTGTATTCACTGCTGAATCTCCCAGCCGAAAAATGCTTATCACTTGATAGAGGTCAATAGGTATTTATTTATTTATTCATTTATTGAATGAGTGAGTGAACAGGAAGACAGATTGAAGAGAGAAGCCACAGGGGAATCATTCTGTACCTTCGGTATCTGCATTTCCGCATTTTCCTTTGTTCACAATGTATTGTTGCATTCCCCCACTCTCTTCATCTCCATCTGTGTGCATGAGCGTGTGGCTTGCTTGTTTGTATACGAGGGACTGAACTCAGGGCCTTTACCCTGGGCACTGCGTACCTAGTCCTTTTTAACTTTGAAAGAGTCTCACTAACTTGCTGAATTACCCAAGCTGGGTTTCAATTTACAGTCCCCCTGCCTCAGCTTCCCAGGGGTGCTGAGATTACCTGCACGTGCCACTGCACCAGGTTGCATTGCTCTTTCTTGTGGGGGCATGAACTCCTTGGGATCAGCAACTCAATTTTTACCTCTTTTTGTTTCTCCAGTCAGTAAATGTTCCAATAAATGATGGAGAAAATCATTGTGATAGGCTAGAAGGGTTTAGTTTGCTCATTTCTTCCTAGTCGTTTTCCTATTATTTGTTTGACATTGCAGAATGTGCACATCTTCCTTTTGAACACTCCTGCAAAGCAAGGAGTGTGTGGAATAATGAGGGTTAATGAGCGCAGTAGTAACCTCAGCAGCACAAGACCGCTGATTGCTTCAGCCTGAGCCCAGCGGAAGTACTGTCACTTCAGCCGCAGCCTTCCTCCCTCACAGGCGCCACTTGGCAGCTCTCTTGTGTCACGGCTTTAATCAACTCTAGGGCAAGAATCCTTCCATTCTAACAGATGGACATGAATTTAACCAGACAATAAACCATGTATGTGCCATAAATATGTTTGCTGAGGGCATGATTCCCAGTACAAAACTTTAAGAACAGCTGTCTTATCATGAGCTACTGTTTCTTGGTGAGATGATTTGTTAACATAATTCTAAACAGATAGCATTCATAAAGTTAATCGCTCATTGGATACCCGACCACCAGCAGGCTAATTATTTGGGGGGACAATTTTTTATAAAGAAGTTATTTATTTACATGAGATTTCTGAAAGCTAATTTGATGCATTTTCTTTCCACATTGAGTATCATTTTCCTAAAAGGGCTTCTTAACCTTTTGTGCATTGCCAGCAACTTGCCTTCACACCCGGGGGAGACACAAATCATTTGTTGTGAACAGCCCCTTTTTTTCCTTGATGCTTTATCTTTTTAGTACTTATATTAATTACTATATAAACTACTAGGTAAATGATTTTATCTGCACAATTCCTCAGGAACACAGTTCTTTTGTCTTTTCACTTTTTTTTCTGTCATTATCTTCGGAGATGTTTTCACTCTCTCCACAAATACTGCTTTCCCTGTGGAACCTATGCAAATTAAAATGTGGAGTATGTGTTCGTTTTGCATTCTGTGGAGGGTAACTTCTATTGATGTACATTTTCATTGGTGTGATCCACCAGGCAAAGTATAAATTGCTGTAAAACTGGAAAAGTGTTTGAGTAAAGCAGATGTTCTCTTAGCATGAAGCAGATGTAAAACTTGCAACTGTCTGTCTAATAAAGTATAGCATTTGGTTCCATACAGCTGGTGTCAAGATTACCAATTAATCATGTTTGAATGCATTTTTACTAATTAGATCCCCCTCTGTTTTTTATTGTTCTGGGTATATTGGAGAGAGGGGTGGGGCACAGAAGCTTTCTCCTTTTAGAACTTTAAGCAATGTTCTTTCCCTCATCTTTATATGGCTGTTTTGTTTTATTCTTAGAACTGTACAGGAAGTGAAGACCGTAGATGGAGGTAAATAATTCGGTCTGTCGTTGGGGTTGCAGGTTTGATGTCAGACTATTCCATTGAAGGCAGTAGTTGTACTTCGAACATTTTAAGGCAGTTGGAGTGAAGAGGGAAAGAGCAATTAAACTGAAAGCGATTTTTCCCTCTCGTTTTCTGGACCAAAGCTAATATTTTGCCAGTTAACATCAGTTCATAGCCTCTGTGATTATATGACCAAGTAGGGATTTGAATGTTCTAGAAACAGGTGATACCAGTTTGGATTTATTCTATAAGAAGCAATAGAGCAACTTTTCTACAAGATTAGAGTTGGCTAAGGTTAGCATAACTACTAAGAGCTGCCTTTACTCCCGTAAAAGGCAGACACAGATCAGTACAGCTATGGAAACTAAAAACGCTGCCTTATCCTGTGTTGTCATTTTTAAAAGCAATGTGCTAATTAAACATCAGAACCTCAAGGGCCTTTTTAAATGCTTAATTTCCCCCAAGGTAAATTTGTTTCCGTGAAAGGAAATTCAATATGTAAAAAAGTTTGCTGTCCCACCCCCACCCATGTTTCTAATAGGAGTGAATTAATAGTGATAGAACCTAGTGGTTTGTTTTTTGGAGCTAGTTATTGGATGTTTACACTTTTAAGTAATGAAGAGAATATTTCTTTAATGCTTTCTTTGTGAGCTGATTTATAGTATTTTTAAAAGGTAAGAGAAATATTTAAAAAGTAGGAGAAATACATCAAATAATTTTCAAGACTGAAGATGAATAGCACGAGTGGTTCTTTTAATGAAATGTTTATTATTGTTCAGAAAACACGGGAGGAAGGGAAAACAAAGACGTGCCTGAAAGGAGTTCCTCAGCTCAGAAGGGGCATCGGTTCAGCATCTGTCGTTTCCCCCGGCTTAGCTTGCTTATGGAGCACGGATCTGCAGCGATAAGAAAAGACAACAGATAAGATTACATTTTAGACAATGTGCTAGAGATTCCAGGGACTGGTTTTTGGAAGACTTGGGTAAAAGAATATATCATAACAAAGATTAAAACTTTGTTCACTTGTATTTTTACATGTATATCAAATAAGTCATCTAAGTAGTAATGGGATTCTTCCAGAAAATCCTCTTCTTTACCCATTGCCTCCATATTTTATGCAGCCAGACTGACTCGTAGCCATTTAAGTGTTTAGTTCTTATCCAAAAGAAGTTGAAATATTCCGTGTAGCCACTTACCCACGAGAATACCTTTCAACATGGTTATACTTATCAAAGTAAAATCATGTGGGAGGTCTAAATACTTTACATTCTTAGAAAGAAAATTACTGACCTGTAATATTGCTGCTCTTTGTACAGTATCTAATGAATTACAGTTCTTTGTATTTGGGAGGGCTTTTGTTTGTTCATAATGTGCCTGTTCTGTCTCTCACTGATAGTACTTGAGAATAGTGGTGTTTTCTTTTATTTTCTTAAAATTTAGTTTTTTAGTGACATAAAAGCACAATATCCTCTTTAAAACAACTTAAATGGAACTAGTTACTAATTATCTCCACTTTTTAAAAAATAGTTTATTATGGAAAATGTAAATAGTCACAAAAATAGAATTGTATAACATGCTCTCAGGTGTCCATCACCCAACTTTAGCAGTTGTCCTGCCGTGTTCTTGTTTGTCAAGATTTCTTGAGAGCCATGGTATGGTAGCGTGCACCTGTAATGCCAGTGTTAAAGAGGCTGAAGCAGGAGGCTCACCTCAACCAGGATCACTATACAGTGAATTCAAGGACAGGCTGAACTACATAGCAAGACCTGTCTCACAAAACCAAAACTAAAATAAGTGGTACAAACAACAATAAAAAGATTTCTTCTATTCTTGAAATGGTTAACTGTATTTGTTGGCTTTTTCTCTTTTAAACTGTTGCTCTGTATCCTGTTTCTGCAGTGACAGTACATACTGAAATAAAACTAGGTCATATAAACTCAGTAGATCTAACTTTGTTTCAGGAAGTGGAGCGAGAAATCTCATTCAGAACAGAATGTGGATTGTATTACTCCTACTACAAGCAGATGCTGCAGGCTCCAACCCTTATGCAAGGTAATTACAACTAATAGTTTCGTTTGAATCTGCTGCATTCTTTGGAGCCGTTTAGTGAGAACATACTTTACACTAAAACATTTTAAATGCTTTGTAGAACTTGTGTAGTTTTTATCTGAATTTGTGTAGCTTTTCCTTGTTAATGTCTAATCAGCCCATGAAAATGGTGTGCTCTAAAAGAAGTTACACAATACCTTGTATAACTCTCCTGTCCTTGCTTTCCATCTCCCAAAGCAATCTCTCTGTCATTTCTTAGTTTTGTTGCTGTTTTTCTCATGATCATTGTGAAGGTGATTTTTTCAGGTGAAAGGAGTATTGTTCAAAAATACTGGGCATTTCAGTAATAAAAATTTTAGCTGTCCCTCTTACCCTCACCCTTTCCATTTATTGCTTTATCTGGCAATTGCCCATTTTCATATATTTTCACTGTTCTGGCTTTTCTCCTCATCTTGTCGGTAAGGCTAGAAATAAAACCCTGAAACTACTGCTCAACTATATTTCCTCGCTGTAGGTAGTTCAGTAAAATATTAAAGGGAAGAAGGCAGGGTATTTCTCTGTCTTCCTACTTTAAGGTTGTGTGACTAATGTTCCAAGGGATAAATATTTTAGCAAATATTCAAGCAATCTGTCCTAGAAATTTTTCTTGTTGCTGAGATAAAATACCTGATATCCAAAGTTAAGGGAGGAAAGATTTTTTTAGCTCACAGTTTGTAGAGGTTTCAGTCCAGAGTGAGCTGGCTCCAAGTCTGGGTGGCAGGGCAGACAGGCATCTCAGAGAAGAACCAGTCCATGGTGGGCAGGAGGTAGCAAAGCAAGCAAGGGACCTTAGTAGCCTTTTTCTGCCCCTTTTATACTCTGTCTAGGGTACCAAGATTAGGGAGATGCCAAACCAATCAGGGGAGTAATTTAGTATTCACACACCCTTAATACCAGCATCACACAGTCTAGATTCAGCCACCTCTGAAAAAGACTCACCTACAACCACATGGGGCTTTAGGGGGACATTTGGACACAAACCACAACAAAGCACAGGTGAGAAACAGTCATTTAAAAAATCTAATCAGGGGCTGGGGATATAGCTCAGTGGAATAAGCGCTTGCCTAGCAAGCGCAGGGTTCTGAGTTCGATCCCCAGTACCGCAAAAAAAAAAAAAAAAAGAAAAGATAAAAAATCTAATCATCTGATTAATGATAAAATCCAGATGAGCCAGCTTTCCTTTTTGTTTTTAGTATATAAACTGTGTGACTTCAGTACTTTTTCTAAGTGTTTTAGAGCCTCCTTACCTTTGCTGCTTCTAATGGAAGCCTTCCAAGGTCTCTCCTACGTAACATATCCTCCATGTGCTCAACCTGTACACACATGGCAGACTGTTGTCCTTTTCTAGGCTTTCCTTGGATTGAGCTGTGATATTTTTGATGAGAAATCTTCATAGGTGATATTTTGTGCATCTACTTTTGTCACAATAACAGACATGAAACTTTGGCTGCCTTTGTCTTTGTGCCATAAAAAATAGCCAGGTTCGTCCATCATAAAGCTGCTCAGTCTCTCACTTACAGCAAGCACTGTATCAACACAAGCACTGTGTCAACAAGCACTGATGATTATTGCCGAGATTCATTACTTCAGTAAGGCTGCAAAATGGTGACATTCTCAACCTTTCGTTCTTCCTCTGTTTATTAATTGGAGCTTTGTTCTACCGAAAACCTTTTTCTCATCAATTGATTGGATACCCTGAGATACGGTTTACACAAGACAGACGGGCTCAGTATTGATTTTTCCCCCATATGGCCAGTCCTACTAATATGGATTCCAAATTTGCAAAATCATGCACTCACAGAAATCTATCTGTAACACTCAGGTCAGTAATCAAGGTGCTTCCATGGCATTCATGGATGTGTCCAGAGTTGTGAAAAAAGTCACCAGCTCTTTCTTTGCCTCTGTTCTCAGCAGAGACTAAAACAGAGGCAATGCTCTGTCTCAGTTCAGTTCTTATATTCAAGTATCTGTCTTAGTTACTTTCTTATTGCTGAGACAAAATACTTGCCACCCTAAAGTTGAAGAAGAAAAGATTTATTTCAGCTCACAGTTTGTAGAGGTTTCAATTGACAGCGCACTCTAAGGCAGGGTGGCATCACAGAGGGGCATCACAGCGGAGGAACAGTCCATGGCAGAGCAGGCAGGAAACGTAAAGCAGCAGTAGCAAGCCTCCTTTCCCGTTCTATCCCTTTTCAGTTACAAGCCTTCTGAGTGGTCCCCCCACACTCGGGGTGGGCCTTCTCATTAGCCTCACCCAGGACTATGCTGTATCAGTCAGTGGACTGATTGATGTATCATACCAATATGCACACACACTTTTTTAAAAACTGGGAATCAAACTGAACACCTCGCGCTTACCAGGCCTCATACTTGCAGGTGCTGAGCCACTAAGCTATATCCCTGCCCCCACTGTTTTTTGGACTCACACACTCTTAATCCCCGTTCACACGCCCTAGATCCAACCACCTCCAAAAGGCCCCACTTGTGAGCACATGAGGCCTTGTCGGAACATCTAGCGAAAAGCCGTAATAGTGTCCTTTTCACAGTCTATTTAACGCCACAATTTTTTAAAATTTGCGTGCTGTTTGCTGGTTTTATAGTTTAAAATGGCATCCACACATGGTATGAAAGTGTTATGTAGTATTCCTAAGTTCCTATTTTCATTTTATTCTGTTGGGACAGAACCTCACTAAGTTGCACAGCCTGGACTCAGATTTATGTCCTCCTGCTTCAGCCTCCCAGAGGATTGGGTTTATAGGCATGTGCCACTGCACTCAGCTAGATTTTTTTTTGGACCGGGAATCCAACTTAGGACCTTGTACTTGCTAGGCAGGCGATTGTACCCCTGAGCTGTATCATATCCCCCGCCCTCAGCTAGATTTTTTAATACAGTTTTGTGATGCACATAAACTGTCCACAGTGCAATCATGTATGTGTTTTCCTAAATATATCAATATCTTTCATCTTTTCCCGTGTAGTTTTTTTCAAATGACTGATTTATTTCATGAAATTTCCAATTTTCTGCATTTTTCTGGAGTCCCATGGTATCATTTAATATTTTTTCCTGAATTTCCTGTTACTTGTTAATTAGCTTGAGGCTTGCTCAGCTTTAGGTTCTACTTTTTGGTAAGAATACTTCCTAGATGGTGTCGCATACTTCCACATGAGAAGGCACACAATGTCTGGATGTGTGTCCATCCATTACTAAATTCTTGATTAGCTTTTCACTAATTTTTTTAGCACTATTGACAACCATTTCCTCAATCCATTAATTTCACGTACTGTAAAATGGTGATGTTCTATCGTTCCTTCCATTCTTACCGGATAGAACTTACTTGTAAAGGGAAACCTTTTCTCAGTAACTGTTGAGGAAGTCAGTTCGGTTCACAAGGGGGAAAGGCAGAATAAATACTGTTCTCCTCCCCTCGCAGGCTTTAGAGCGAGTTGCCCGATCAGCACACCCCTTAGCTTTCTTCCTCCTCTACCAGAGATTAAATTCACAAGTGCTGCCCGGCTGAGCACTATCACCAGCCTGTAAGCGTTTCCTTTTAAGTGTCATCATAAACTTTAGATGCTTAACATACTTGACGTCTTTCGGTCCGTGGCATGCGTGCATTCAACTGCCCAGTTCCTTTCTGACGGGGTGCCCACTTTCTGTCTGACATGACCCCAGTGGTCTCAGACCACTCCCTGCCTCTTGGCATCACAAGATATTTGAGGCTATTTTGTGTGTTTCCTCCCGCTGACCTAGAATCAGCTCTTGCCCCAAGGAGCCGTAGTTCCTTTTAGTGGTAATTTACAGATTGCAACTTTGGTGCTACTGGATAGGTCATTGCTTCCAGGTCTTTTTAGGGAGGGAGCTAGAAAATGTGATTTTTTTTCCCTCATAGGAAAATATAAAGGTAATTATTTTCAGGGCAGAATTAAGATAAAGGCTTCTACTTTTTTACTTTTACATTTGCATCTCCTTTTTTTTTCTTGAATTGAAAATTTTAATTTCTTATGACATTAACTTTGTCACTTACTGCTTTAAGCTCTCATTTATAGAATACTTTCAAAGTAACAGTAACATGGGCTGGGGATATAGCTCAGTGGAATAAGCGCTTGCCTAGCAAGCGCAGGGTCCTGAGTTCGATCCCCAGTACCGCAAAAAAAAAAAAAAAAAAACAAAGTAACAGTAACAGTATTGCTACTAACAACATGATTACATGAAAACAGTTCACCTGTCTTTGCAATCCCTTTCGCCTTAGGCTGTAACCCACCTAGGGATACGTAGTCACATCCCTCTCTTTTCAAGTCAACTTGAAAGAGTTCTTTCTATATAAAGAAGCCACTGACTCAGTGGGTTTATTTGTTTTATCTTACTTTTGATTTCCCAGGGTTTTTTATGTAATTTTTTATGTTATAAAACAGGAAACATGAGGAGATGTCTACTTCATCATTGCTCCGTCCACTGTTTCTGTTTTGTTTTGGAGGTTTGTTGTTTTTGTTTTGTGTGTGTGTGTGTGTGTGGTGCTAGAGATCAGACCAAGGGGCCTATAGATGTTATACTCCCTTTCTTACTTTTCTACTCTGTAGATAATCATTTGTATTAATTTTTGGTTTATCTCTCTAGTGTTAATGTTTCAAGATAAGCAAATCTTTTAATACGTTCACATTTCCCCCTCTGTTACAGAAAAACTGCCTGCTGTATATACTGCTTCCTAGTTTGCTTTTTCCACTCAACAGACTATTTTGGGGTCTTTCTGCAGTAGAATAAAAGACGGTCCTAAACAAATAAGAAAATAAAATAAAATAAGACAGTCCTTGTTCCTCTTTGCAGCTGCAGAGCGCTCTTTGTGTGGATAACCACACTTGATACAAATAGTCTCCTTAATTACTCTGCTTGGGATGCTATGACAGAATGCCATAGATTGGGTAGGTTCAGCAACAGAAATTGATTCTCTCATAGTTCCGGAAGCTAGAAGTCAGAGATGGGACGGGGGCAGCATGCTCAGGGTTTGGTGAGAACACTTCCTGGCTTGCAAATGGCCACCTTCCTACTGTGTTTGTTCATTAGGCAAAGAGACTAAAGACAACCTCACGGATGGTGTCTGTTCTTATAAGGGACTAATCCCATCATAAGGGTCCTGCCCTTCAACATATGAATTATGGGAGGACACAAACATTTAGTCTGTAATACCCCTGCATTAGTCTTCTGGACATGCCATAAAATACCAGAGACTGCGTGACTTAAACAATAGAAATGTATTCTCCTGCGATTCGGGAAGCTCAAGCTCAGAACACCACTAGTGGTGCAGTCTAATAAAGCCTCTGCTCCTCGCTTGTAGATGCCACTCTACTGTTTGTCCCCACATGGCCTTTCCTCTGGGTAAGCAGAGCAAGGGAGAGAACAGAGAGACTGTGCAAGCCCCAGAGCAAGCACGCGCAAGCTCCTCTCTGTTCCTGCCCCAAAGTCCCCACCCTGATGACCTCACTTAGGCCTTGTTACCTCCTTCTGTGCCCTGTCTCCAGGCATAGTCCTAGTGAAGGGTCAGGGCTTCACCATACGAATTTGATGGCAGTGTAGTTCCGTCTACCATACCTCCTACTGATGAGCATTTGGTTGTTTCTGATCTTTTGTTCTTATCCAACAGTGCTGCATGAATAACCTTGTGCCTGTGTCATTTTGATTTTTGCCAGTTTTTCTTTGGGATCAATTCCTAGCCATGGGTAAATGCACATGTAATTTTGTTGTGTATTACAAAATTGTTCTCCATAGAGATAATTCCATTTTGCATTCCTAGCTGCAGTGTGAAAGAATCTACTTCCTTAAACCTTACTAATACTATTTCTTGAATTTGCCAAGCTGGTAGGAAAGAAATGGTATATCAGCATAGTTTTCATTTGCACATGTTTTAATGGGAAGGAGGTTGAGCATCTTTTCCTGTGTATAAGCACTGTATGCATGCTTTCTTCTGTGAACTGGCCATTCATCCCTTGTTCAGTATTAGCCGGCTTGGTTATAATAGCAGATAACCTCGGTATAGCGATGGATTTCCGTAACAGGTTTATTTCTTGCCCCCAGTCATGTCTGCTATGAGACAGGAGCAGCTCTGCTCTGCCCACATGTCCTCTCCTGCCAGCCCCTGTTTGCAGTACGCCAGTGTCATGGCGGACAGAGAGACTGGGAGCTACGAGAAGCACACATTTTTTTAAAGCCGCTGCTCAGGCACGGCGTGCTCCGTGTCCACTCACGTGCCTGTGGCCAGAGTGAGTCAGACGGCCAGCGCGGTCTCAGAGTGGGCAGGCTGTGTGTACTCTTCCAGAGGAGGTGCCACTGGTACGTGGAGGGAGGCAGGCCTGGCGGTGGAAAATCTTCTTGCCTAAACTTCTATAGAAAAATAACGTGGTCTCTTTTTTCACTGTAGTCACAAAAGTTTTAATTTGCCTGGGTTTATATAAATGTTTAAATAATGTCCATCTAGTAAATGTGAAGTGCTTTGAGGGGAGGACGGCGCTGTTCCTTCCTTTCGTGCCCCCACTGCTGTCTACGTTCTCTGGCATATAGCAAAGAATTGTGAAATAGCTTTGATTAAATAATGATCATTTTTCCTGGTTTTTCAAATATTCTTAGGTTTTCATGGCTTAATACATGATAATAAAACAGAATCTATGAAGACAATTAATCTCCTTCAGCGAATGAATATTTACCAAGAGGTTTTCCTCAGTATTTTATATAGAGTTTTACCCATACAGGTATGTCGTGATCTGTGCCATTGAACTGTTACTGTCAGATGAAAGTCAAAACCTGCTACTTCAAATTGAAAATTTCACATATGTTCTGATCTTGAATGGCTTGGTTAGAAAGCAGAAACACCCTCATTTTCTCCATTGTACTGAGAACATTATTAATATAAGGTACTGCTTTTTATTGATACGTTAAAGGACTTTTATATACAGATGTTTCCTGTCATAGCACAGTGTTTGTGTACAGTCTAGAAGCCGATGAATATTTCATTTATCAATACGTGATCCTCCTGATTTATCTTTGAGACAAAAAAGATTATAAAATTAGCAAGTCATCGTGACCACTTCTTGTGTGGTAAGGCGAATTGGACAAAGTTAGGTAGAAAGAGTGAAGCGGAACCCCCAGGCCCTTCCTCCCTTCTCTCTTGCTTGTGAAAAGAAAAGATTGCTAGCACACTTCTGGATGGGAAGAGGTGCTGTGGACTTACTGCTGGGAGTTAGCGGCAAGCTTCCACATGCTGCATTTCTATGGACATATTTTTTAACCAGCGTAAGAAGCGTTAGAGCTTTTCTGACAAACATCTTTTATTCTTCTCCTTTACAGAAATATTTAGAGCCCGTTTACTTTTATATTTACACCTTGTTTGGGCTCCAAGCAGTCTATGTGACAGCTCTTTATATAACCAGCTGGCTCCTTAGTGGCACCTGGCTATCAGGACTATTAGCAGCTTTCTGGTATATCACAAATAGGTGAGTTGGAATCAGTGTGCTTCTCTTCCTTTCCAAAATGTAAGTAAAGTAAAGTTACTTTATTTCCAGGTCAGAGACATTTTTTCTGCTGTGTTTGGTTGAGAGTGTTTTGTCTCTGGTTTAGCTACGATTTACTAAATATTTTATCTTTAGTAAGGTAGAAAGCCCTGCTTCCCATCAAAGGAACAGAATATTGAATCTCAGATCAAAAGAAACATCTGTAATAATCCCAGTTCTCTTATGTTTGCTGTACAATCAGTGTTTTCACAGCCACGTTTCTCATCTCTTTTAAAGAGTTGTAATATCTGTCTTCACTATCAGTCTTATAGGTTTGAATACTCTTCTCAATTAGCAAAGTGTAAGGCACTGTACAAATGCAAAGAAGATTTTATATTATTTACTACCTATTAATTTATAAACATTGGAGCCTTATGGAATAGTATTTTTTGTTCTTTTTTTTTTCGGTACCAGGAATTGAACTTAGGACCTTGCACTTACCAGGTGAGTGCTTGTGCCACTGAGCTATATTCCTGGCCCTGAAATAGTATCTTTAAAAAACATATTTCAGATATATTGAATTATTACCCAACATACAGTAGCAACACCAATATTTAGTAGAGGTCCTAAAACTTGAACATGAATTCTCACATGGGTTTTATTTTTGTAATCCTAAACAAATTATTTTTTATTATGACCCTTTGTGCCAGGTGCTTTACAAAATGCTTTATAATTACCCTGTAAGGTAGGTATGATTATTAGTCCCATTTTAGAGATGAGAATATTGAGGTTTAAAAGGTTATATTATATGTACACAAACATACATACATACAGTCATTTACTGAATGCCTGGTGTTTTCAAACTCTGCTCTTGGTACTGAGTGTACAAAATGAAAACGTACCTATACTTGCCCTGTGAGGGTTCATGTTTTAGAGAGGCAAGAAAATATTATTAAATTATCACCAGTGACAAATGTATGACTCAGCTATAAAACACTGAAAGCTACAGAAAAGCACGGATAACCTTGCCTGTTGGTATTTATGAAATTGGAGAAAAAATTAAGGAGCAGTTTGGCCTAATACCTTTATAGATTAACTAGTCAGATTAACATGGGCTTGAACCCCGCTTCTACCACTTAGCTAAATATACACACGTGGACTGATCACTTAAATTTTCTCGGTGGCAATCTTACGTTACGGGAATGATGAGGATGAGGATGCTGACGGACAATTGTGAAGCGCCCATCACTAGAATCTAGGTATGCTTGTGCTTACCATAATTACCGCTGACTCTAGAGAATCTTTGAGACAGTTACTGTGAAAACTGTCGTTTTGGGGGCTGGGGATATAGCTCAGTGGAATAAGCGCCTGCCTAGCAAGCGCAGGGTTCTGAGTTCGATCCCCAGTACCGCCAAAAAAAAAAAAAAAAAAAAGAAAACTGTCGTTTTGGCCGTTTCTGTTTTCTTTGTGCAGAATAGATACTACAAGAGTGGAATTTACCATCCCTCTGAGGGAGAACTGGGCACTGCCGTTCTTCGCAATCCAGATAGCAGCAATTACGTATTTCCTGAGACCAAACTTACAATCTCTTTCTGAAGTGAGTGTCTGTAAAACTCTGTGTAATTTTAATTTCCCAATTTTATCGAAGAAGCTTTGAAAAATATTTTATATGTCCCTATCTGTGTGAGTAGCTCTTATTCCATGACCAGGTTTTTAACTGGAGTTAAATTAAGTTTTCTTTCTCTGAGCTTTCTCCTACTTTGCAAAGAAAATGTTTTCATTTTTTTATGTTAAAAATGTACTCTACATAATCTACCCTTAAATAGTTGCAGCAAGCCCACACACAATTTCTGTGAAACTGTCAGAATTTTTAAGCTGTTGCTCTTGAGATGTGATTTGGTGCATTATCGCCTCCATAATAGTGTGGAATACACATACCGTATGTGAATATTTATATGCAGAGTGTCACTTCAGGATATTTAAAGCTTAAATAACAAATGCAAGGGTTTTCGGAGCAACAGTTTATGGTTTTTCTGTTTGGTTTATAGAGATATTGGCTGCTCTTGAGAAAACTTGTCTGCAAGGTTTTTTATTACTAGAGACATGTAAATTATACAAAGGTTTTCTTTTTACAGAGGCTGACACTTCTTGCCATTTTCACATCAACTTTTCTCTTTAGTCTGACATGGCAATTTAATCAATTTATGATGCTGATGCAGGCGTTAGTGCTGTTCATACTGGACTCTCTGGACATGCTGCCCGCTGTGAAGGTAAAGCTGTGCTTTGCTCTCTCATTGAGATTTTTATTGTTTAGCATTTCGTATCCTAGGATGAGATGAAAATACACAAGCACTTAATGACAAAGCCGAAGCTCCTTCCTAGATCCAGTGTAACCACTGAAGCCGAGGAGTGTATGCGGCACCATGTAACAACCTTAACTTTTATTCTGCTTGCTTTATGTTTAAAAAATGGATCCATTTGGGTCATAAATCAACTGTCATTTATAGACATGACTTAAAACTTGGAATATAATATAAGATAGCTCTTTTAAAACTTCTTAATGTGTATTGCTTTTTCCGCCCCCCAAGGAACTCAATGGGTATATAACAATTTTTCTTTAATGTTTTATAATAAATGTTCAAAGTAATATTTGACCAATATAGGAGGAGAATCCATTGACTGCCCAAATGTCACTTGTGAAATAATACTCCTAACCTGTGCTGCTCTCATTTAATCCCTGGGTGGTTTTGTTTTTCACATGCAGAAATGTTTTAAAGTGTTTCGTACACTTCATAAAAATTATTCATAGCTAGTAATGTAGAATTTTCCAAGTAAAGTAAAATATCTCCAAATCTAAGGCAACAAACCAAACCAGCCCCATATAGAAGCATTCATTCAACTATTCTACATCAAAAGAGATGCAATAATCTTTGGGAACTGACTGAGTCTAAATTAAAAAATATTCAAGTCAACCAGCAAATAAACATTTTCACTATAGTAGGACAGGTGCCTCTGGCAGTGCCAGTGTGTGAAAGCCATTGCCCCATCCACATGGAGTGCACCCTTGAGCTTGGGAAATAAAGCAGACACTAGCAGACTAACTGGAGAAAGGGTAGATGTCAGTCAGTAGTAATGAGGAGTGTAGAAGTCAAGGAGAAGAAAAGTAACTGGTAACCAGGAAGGGTTTCACAGAAGTCAGAGGCTAGAGAGGAGCTACAAATGAGGGGAGAATTCAGGGCAGTACGAGGGGCAGGACAGGAAGGAAAGCAAATGGGTAAGGCAAAGTTTATATATGTTTATATTCTCTCCATGTGTGTGTGTGTGTGTGTGTAGCAGTGGCTACTCACTGGAGGTGAATTGTAACTTCCTATAATCTTTCTGTAGTTAGTTCCACAATAGGTATAAAAAGGCTAAAAATGTGTTCATCCCCTGTAAATTTGTCCTAAGTAAGTAACCAACCGTGTTCATGGTAGTTGTAATAAAAAAAAAAAAAAAGGAAGAATGATTTAAGTCAGTAGCAGTAAGGTTTAGTGAAATAAATTATGGTATGTCTGTAAAGTGGAGTATTATATGGCCATTACTCCCAGAAAACATCATAGAGAAAGGGAGAAAAGATCATGGAAAAATAAACACTAAAGTATTGGCAGCCAGCTACAGCTAATTTTTTTCTGTAGTGAGTGTATGTCTTTTAAAGTTAGGAAACAGAATAAAAGTACTATGTGAAGTACATATTTTAAAATAATACAGCTAATTTATTTCATATGACGTTCTGAACTTTGTTCAACTTTTATACTTAATAACTATGCTGGTGTTAGGGCCGGGGATATAGCTCAGTGGCATAAGCACCTGCCTGGCAAGCTGCAAGGTCCTGAGTTTGATTCCCAGTACCAAAAAAAAAAACTATGCTGGTGTTAGAAGTAATTATAAGTATCAAATTTTAAGCAGAAACATTATTGTAATAGAAAGATTCTCAGTAATTATCTAGGGATACAGCTCAGTGGCATAAGCGCCTGCCTGGCAAGCACAAGGTCCTGAGTTTGATCCCCAGTACTGCAGGAAAAAAAAAAGCTTGCTGCTATCAGTTCTGCAAATGACTAGCTCTTTAAACTTTGGTATGTGATTTAACTTCTTTAAGTGTTAGTTTCTTCATAAATTAGAACCACTTGTCTGTAACCATGTCAAGAGGGAAAGAATAATGGGCGTAGGAAAAGGCAGACACATTCAGACCTGCACGAGCCGACAGGAAGCAGCATCTCCTGCGGTACGCGTCGCCCTTTCGTCATGAGTGATGGAGAACATTTTGCCGACAGAAGGTCAAGTCTTCATTCAGGAGTGTGGATAAGGTTCTAAAATGTAAAGCAAAACAGCAAATGGTGTAATAAGCATGTACTTTGCTTTTTAAAAAGTCTAACACATGGAGGTTAATTACATTTTATGAACCCTTCGTGGAAACAGGGCATAACAATGGTAAATGCCTCAGGGATAATTTTAAGAATTCTGTCTGATTCCAGACAAGATGGGATAACACACTTCTCCCTATTCCTCCCCTAAGTACAATTAAAAGCCCTGGTCGGGATACATAAAATAAGTATGAGAAGAGTTTGAGAAGTGGAAAGACGGCAGCCTCCCTAGAGACTGCAAAAGCCAGCAGGAGAAAAACAGCCAGAGTCCCCTGAGGGTTTTCCCCCACATCTATCCCAGACTGGGTGCTGAAGAAGTCAGCAAGCTGGAGGCAGCAATGGAATCAGACAAAAAAGCCCCAAAGAAGCTGGGTATGCTGGCATATGTTTATAATCCTTGCGCTATGGGAGGCTGAGGCAGAAGGATCACAAGTCTGAGCCCAGGCTAGGCAACTTAATGACTTAGCAAGACCCTTTCTCAAAAATATAAAACAATCTAAAAGGGGCTGAGGCTATAAGTCAATACAAAGGCCCAGGGTTCAATCCCAGCACAACCACCGAAAAAAAGTCTTCTCTCTTTGTAGTATGGGACCAGAAAATGGGAAGCCTGGCAAGAGAGAACTTTCAGTCATTAACTGCCCTGAGCTAGCCAACAGGACAGAGAAAACCCTGCGGCCCCCTCCCACCTCACTCGGCAGTCATGGGAGAGCCTAGGTATCTGCCTGACTGTGGCAGAGCATTCACTGCCTCCTGCCAGGGCTAGATCAGCAAAGTCTGGTAGGGAGCCAGGGCCTTCACCCTCTCCCAGCCATCAGTGACGGCTATGTGGGGAACCTGGGCTTTAGTTCACACTCAGTGGTAAGGAGATGCCTCTTCTCTTCCCTGTCAGGGAGATGTCAGAGGAGGCCAACAGAGAAGCTAGGATCGAAATACCACTCAGAGGAGGTGAGCCTCCCTCTCATGCTGCCCCACCCCATGGTCAGTGAAAGCTGTGTCAGAAGTAACCAGGCACCTTTTTCCTTCCAGGATGGGACACTCATTAGAGTCCTTGGAGGGAAGCCGAGCTTTCCTTTCATTTTACCAGCAGTAATCAGATATCCCTTGCTCCTGGACCCCGAATGTCAGTAGAGGTCAAGGGGACACTCTGGACTTCTGCCCCATCTACAAATAGCTAGGTAGCACCTTTTTCCCCCTCTAACATAGCACTGGCAGTGCTATAGTTGGTGTATTTGTGTCCCCTAAAATGCTGATGCTGAAATCCTCACCCCCATGGTACTAAGAAGTGAAGCCCTTGGGGAGATAATAAGTTCCGTGATGAAATAGCCCAAGGGAACACACTGGTACAATCCACCATGTAAGGGCACAGGGAAAAGACCCCATCAGTGAGCAAACAGCCCTCACTAGGCAAGGGATCGGCCAGTGCCTTCATCTTGGACTTTCTAGCCCCTAGAACTATACACAATAAAATTTTCATTGTTTATAAGCTGCCCAGTATATGTTGTTTTTTAACAGCAGCCAAAATAAACTAATATACATGGTGCCAGAGAAGACTTTCTTACCCCGGTTTAAATATAAGGTACAGAGCTTTCTCATGTACTAGGCTGTACCTAAAACCATTTGGTATGCTAAGAGCCAGAAAACCTCTCTTGAAAGAAAAGAGGCAACCAACACCAAGACACAGAAATTGAAATTACCTGACAAGAAGTAGCAGGCGTCATAAAAAGTGTCATCAAGCAATCACAAGCAAACTGAAATATAAACTCAAACAAACAGAGAATATAAAGAAGGAAATGAAAATTTTAGAACTGAAAAATTTCAGAATCCCATATTAAAAGCCTGTTGGATAGACTCAACAGTGAGGTGAAATAATTGGAGGAAGGACTCAGCAAACTTGAAGACAGAGCAATTTAAAAATGTCCTACTGTGACCAAGAGAAAATGCACTAATAATCTCAGAAGGAAAGGAAATGGAGTTTAAGGCTAAAAAAAAAAAGTGTTCAGATACATATGATTTGAATAAACAACTGAAAATTTTCACAAATTTGGCAAAAGATATACAAAATCAAAAAGCTGAGCTAATGTGAAGTAGGATGAAAATAATCCACACCAAAACATGATGATCAGACTTCTGAAGACTGAATTAAACAAAGTCTTGAAAGTAGGCAAAGAAAGATGAGGCCACCCACTGGCCAATTACAGTGCCATTGGTTATCTCAACTGGCATAATTTTCAGATGGTGAAAAACAAAGGAAAAGAACTGTCAACCCGGAATCCTATAGCCAGCAAAAATATCTCCAGGAATTAAGAAGAAAGTAAAACATTCTCAGTGAAAGAAAACTAATATAATTTGTTGCCATCAGGCCTACCATAAAGGAATGGATAAAGGAAGTTCTTAAAATAGAAACAGGTGATACAGCTGGCCATGGTGGCACATGTCTGTAATCCTAGCACTTGGAAGGCTGAGGCAGGAGGATTGCTGCAAGTTTGAGGCCAGCCTAACCTGCATAGCAAAACCCTGTCACAAAAAGACAAAAAGAAAAAAAAAAAAAAAACAAAGGAAGGAAGATAATAAAAGAGGGAATTTTAGAACATCAGGAAGAAAGAAAAGGTGATGAACATGGTACAATATGAGTAAATCTAATAAATGTCTCTTGGGTTTCTAAATTACACTTCATGGCTGAGGCAAAAATTATTTTATGTTTCCAATGTTTGTACAGGGAATATTTAAGGCAGTATATTATAAATAGGAAGGGTAAAGGGAGTTAAATGGAGGTGTCTGTGTTTCACTCAGAGTAGTAAAATGTTCATCTCAGTAGGATAAAGTAAGTTATAAATGTAAAAGAATACCCAGAAAAACCACTGAAAATGTACACAAAGAGATACACTGAAAAATACTATGGGTAAATAAAATGGAATTCTAAAAATGTTCAAATAACCCACAAGAAGACAAGAAAAGGATAAAAAAAAAAAAGAGCAAACAAAAAACAAATAATTAAATGGCAGACTTAGAACCTAAGGTAGCACTAGTTATTTAAAAGTAAATTATCTAAATACAAATTATTGAAGCGCAGAGATGAGAGTAGATTTTAAAAAATATGATTCACCTGTTGTCTATGAAAGAAACTCATGGCAAACAGCAATAAAAGTAGCCTGAAAGCAAGAGAAAGACATGTTAAGCAGAAGAAAGGTGTAGGTAGACAAAGGAGACATCAGACTAAAGACACTCACCAGGGACAAAGCAAGATGTTATGTAGCCATAAAGGGGTCAGGGTACCCAGAAAGCGTAGCAGCTTTACCTATGTATGCACCAAGCAGTAGACCTACAACATATGTGGAACAAAAGCTGGCAAGACAAAAAGGAAAACTAGACAAATCCACGGTAGCCGTAGCCGTTCCCTCTCAGCAGGTGACAGAATAATAGTCAGAAAATCATCAGGAACATAGAACTGAACACCAAGAGAATCCAATAAACATGTATGGAACACTTCCCCAGTATACACAGAATACTTACCAAATAGATTATGTGTTCTGGGCCGTAAAACAACAAAACTAAAAACATTAAGATCATAGAGAATATATTGTCTGACCGCAGTGAATACAAATTAGAAATCAGTGCAGAAAGATAAAAGGGAAAATTTTAGTACTTGGAAACTAAACAATCTGTGGATCAAAGGGGAAGCCTTTAGGAACATGGAATCTCACGCAAGAGCAACGTGTAAAACCTTGAGGACTCATCTAAAGCAGTGGTATGTGGAAAATATATAGCCCTAAATGCTTACCTTGGAAAGGAGGGAAAGTCTGAAATCCCTAATGTAAGTCTGCCTTAAAAAAAAAAAGAGTAAAATAAACCCAGTGTAAATAGGAGAAAATAAAGAGCAAAAAGCAATGACATTGAGAACGTAATAATGAAAATTAATGAAATCCAAGGAATTAGTTCTTTGAAAAAGTTGATACAATTATAAACCTCTAGCACCACCCCGTAATTGCCATGGATCATGAAAAGCCTTCCAACTTTAACAGATTTTGATACCAGAATTCTGAGTCTCCTTGGCAGTACTTATGTTCTAACTGGTGTAGCGTAGTGGTTCAGAACATAAGCTCTGGAGCCAGACTGCCTCAGTTCAAATGAGTCATTTGTAAGTCTTTTGGGAGAACACTGTGACATTTCATGAACTTTAAACAAATATTAGCTGTCATTATTATGAATGATGATGAAGAGCATGAGCATGATCCGTTCAGGAAGATCCCAGTTATTCTACACAGAAAGAATGTATTATTGCTGCCTAGTCTGTCCTGCAACTCTCTTAGTACACACCCTGGAAAGGCACATCAGCTATACCACTGAAAGTGCAGGACTTTCAGGGTGTGAGGTGTGGTCAAACAATACAGTAAAGGTTTGAATTTTTTACAGCTTTATTACAGTAAACAAGACATTGTCATGCATCCCCCACAAAGTGCTCCCCCTTGCTTTGAACACACTTATTTCATCATTCCTGTCACTTTCTGAACAGTTCTAGAAGTCTTTTGTGTCTTTAAGATACTGTCATGGCGGCCTAAATGTCCTGAATTGATGAAAAACATTAACCTTTCATGGTCATTTTGACTTTGGAGAGGAGCCAGAAATCACAGGTCCAGTGACTGCTGAGCCAGATCTGGTGAGAAAGGTGGATAAGGACACACTGTAATGTTGTTATTTGGTAGAAATTACCATAAACATTTTTAGTCAGTTTAGGACGTCAAAAAAGGACACTCACAAAAGAGGACTTCCAGGGCTGGGCAGAAAGCGGCAGGAGCAGAGAACTAAAGTATTTGAAGTGAGGGCAAATATTCTGAGGGGAATTAATGGCAACGGGTCTCTTACCGTGGAAGAGAACAAAGCGTTTGCGGAACCGCTCAAGAAAGACTGCATTGCCAAGGAAGAAGGCATTTAACAGCGGGAGCACCCTTGGCAGCTGATGGAGTCTCTGTGAAAATTGTTTGGCGTAGAAAGATATCTTGCCTATAGCTTCTACTCTGAATCACTACTAGGCCAGGGTTATAGCTCAGCGGCACAAGTGCCTTCCTGGCAAGCTCAAGGTCCTGAGTTCGATTCCCAGTACCAAAAAGAGAAATCACTGCTAGAAAGACAAAATACACAGTGAATCAAGTCTTGTTGTCCTAATAGCCTGTTTTGAAACTCAGTTTCATTGTTACGTTGATCTTTTTTTCGAAGGAAGGAACAGCTGGGAGGGGGGAAAGGAGAAAAGAAGGAGGGGAGAGATTAGACAGATAGACAGACAGAGCTGGGGTAATTACACTACTGATTTCTGTTGATTGAAAGGAACAGTTAATGCTTAATTGTTTTATCCATCTTGAATGCCTATGTCTGGTGATCTGAGCAACTGCTTTGAAGATAACAATATGTAATACAACAACTGTTGTTAATATCCTATCACCTTCTGAAATTCTGTATCATTTTTATTTTTTATTGTTGTTTCTGACTTTGTTTTGGGAGTTTTGTTGTTGTTGTTGTTTTGTTTTTTCTCTTTAAAATAATTTTTTGAAAGTTACCCTGGCACCTTCATTGCAAATCAATTGACAATTTCTCTGGTCTGAAAATTGTAAATTGATGCGCAACAAAGGTGCCAGGATAATTAAACAGTCATTGTAACAAATTGTGCTGGGATATCCACATCCAAAAGAATGAAGCTGAGCAAAAAACTTCTATGCTTCAAAGTGCTCCAGCCCTAGAATGCCAATCATTTCTCTGAAGAATCTACAGAAGTCACAGTTTTTACCACAATAAAATATGGACAAAGAATTTTAATAGACATTTTTCCAAAATGGTATAGATGTCTAGCAGATGTGTGAAAAGATGCTTGACATTATTGGCAGCCAGAGAAATGCAAATGGAAACAACAAGATACCACTTTATATCCACTCAGATGGTTGAAATTTAAAAAAAAAAAGACATAATCACAAATGTTGGTGAGCGTGTGGAGAAATTAGAACTGTTATACATTGCAGGTGAGATTATAAAATGGTGCAGTCACTTTGAAAAACATTCCCTCAGAATTTAAACATAAAGTTACCATATGATCTAGCGCTTCCACTTCTAGGTACACACCCCCCGCAAAGTGAAAAGACATGTGCATTCAAACATTTGTATATGCACATTCACAGCAGCATCATTAATAGCTAAACAGTAGAACCTCAATGCCCATCAACCAGTGAATGGATGAACAAACTATATAGTCTATCCACAAATTACCAGTATTCAACAATATAAAAAAATGAAGTACTGATACATGGTACAACATAGATAAAACTTGAAAGCACTGGACTTAGTAAGAGAAGCCAATCACAAGACTGCATGCTCCATTACGTCATTTATATGAAATGTCCAGAACGTGCAAGTCTATGGAGAGTACAACAGTGGTTTCCAGGGTTGTAGGGTGGAGCGGGACAGTGGGCAGTGACGGCTAGTGCGTGTAGGACTTCTTTTGACGTAATGAGGCTGTATTAAAATTAGAGTGTGATGATGGTCACACAATTCTATGAATACGCCAGAAGTCGTGAATTACACGTGCTAAATGGAAAGTCTTTCCTTCCTCTAACTGTGGTAGTAGGATCGAAGGACGTCCATTCACTCAGTCAGTCCTCTTTAATACTAATTGAGTGACCCTGTGCTAAGTGGCACTCTTTTAGGTACTTGGGAAACATCAATAAACGAAACTAGTTCAATACAATGGTGTGAGGATTTTTTTTTAACAAATGTTCATAATAATGTGTTTTTGCAGAAACTGAAATATTTTAAAATCACAATAAGAGACACTTTGCCATTACTACCCCTCAGAATATCCCCACTGGGTGCACACACTGATCCCACCGTTCTTGCCACTTTCCCAAGCAGTTCTGGAATTCCTCTTTCATGAGTACAGTGCTCCTTCATAATACAAAGTAGAGATACTAGTGATTCAGTAGCAGACAAGTTGCAGTATATAGTGGAGTAATAGATAGTCATTTAAAGTGTGAATTTTCACAGAATAGTTATTGATATAAGAAACATACAATATGAAGCATATAAAATGCTATATATGTGAACTCTATGAAATCAATGTTATTTCTGTAGGTAATGGTGTTGAGGTTTTACTCGTTCTTTTTAAATATAAATGAAAACTTGTGACATTTAATGTCAACAGAACATTATTGCAAGGGGACTTTAATCCACTTGTTAAGAAAGCATTATCCATTATTATACAGTTTCTTTTTATTACACCAAATAATCATTTGACATTCATTATTTTAGATTACAGATCACCTAATCTGTTTTTAAATCCAAAAATAACTTAGCAATGAAAGATAGAAATCTAACTTTTAATATTTTAAAATACTTTCTGCATTGTTTCCCTGCATACATTAGTATTCTAATTGTGACCATGATTATAAGGTGTGATAAGAGGCTAATCTTGGTCCAAAAGGAACAAATAAGTGGACATGAAAATTGTCAGAAACCACTACTGTCCCCTGCCTCCCCTCCCCACACGCAGAATTTACCAGGCTCATCACTAAGCTGCACGTTTAGCTTTTCCTTCAAGGATTTACTCTTGAATGATAGCTGGTTTTTTGTTTTTCTGAAGTTCATGAATCTCTTACAATAAGATACATTATAGTATCTTTATAATTCTAAAAACTATCAACATCCCTTGCTCCAAATAGCCATTCATACCAACCAAGAGCAGTGAGCCTTTCATACTTGATTAGAGAAATCGGGTTGGCTGCTGAATAAAACTGGTATTTTTCATGTGCCAGGAGAGTTTGGAATTGTGCAGCTTTAGAGAAGAGAAAAGTAAAAATTATCTTCTTTGGGGCTGTTTTTTTTTCCCTTGTGGCACATTTTTTATGATTAAGTTGGATGCATTCGGCTTGTTTTGCTTATGGTGTTGTCAATAGGGTTTTATTACTCAAGAATGACCCTTAATGAGTATCGGGTTCAGTAGTACGTACTTGCAGTACATAGTGATTACAGTCATGGTGGGTAACTGTGCATGCACATGACACATCTCAATTCTTTTATTTCCCCTCCCACCTCCTTTTTTAAATTTATTTCTAAGGCCTTATAAAATTAACTGTCACACATACAGATTAAAAGCCAGACTAACAGGCAAAAAACATGCACAACATATAAGATAGTTACAGTAAATCAAGATATACTGTTAGATACGTTGTCCACACTGGATTACACTGACTTTTTTTTCCTGTTATCTGTCTTGTATATTTGCACTTCATTTATATATTGGGTTTCTCAGCTGAGAGGAGCAGCGCCATCTCTGAGCTCGTGTGTTTGATTTACTTCACTTAACATTAGGCTCTCAAAGAGCATCCCTTTGCCTACAGTTGACTCAAATTTATCCTTCTTCATGGTAGAGTAGTACTCCATTGTGTATAAATAACATTTTCTTTATCCATTCATCTGTTGGTGGACATATAGGCTGCTTCTAAGATTGAGCTATTACAAATTATGCTGCTAAAAGCATGGGTGTGCATACATCACTGCATGTACTGGCATTTAGTACAACTTCAGTCCTACTGTCAGACACTAGCCATTCCCGACACATTAAGATCGCCAGAATTAGGACTAAATTACAGGTGCTGCTGACTCCAGGGCTCAAATTCTTGGCTCCTATACCATACCTGCTTTGAACCAAAGGAGTAAGAATAGAAAATCTTGCTGCAGGAGGAATTTTCAGTCTGTCTTGGAATTAGGGCCACACACAGAGATGGACAAAAACTGGGGTATGGTATATTCCTAAAGTATATGGTCTAGAAAATTAGGAAATAATAGGATGCAAATATTCATTGTTGACTGTAGACAATAAGTTCAGTGAATGTGATTAAGTTTCCTGTTTTAGACTGTGTTCCTTAAACCTAGTGTGTTTTCTGCATTGTTTCTAACCTGTCACCACGTGGTGGTCTCCTGACAAAACCTGCTTAACCCTCTAATCTTTGGCTGCTGCAGGCAACATGGCTGTACAGTATACAGATAACAGGCTTGCTCCTGGTCTGCATTCTTCAGTTTTTCAATTCTATGATTCTCGGATCATTGCTTATCAGCTTCAACCTTTCAGTATTAATTGCAAGAAAACTTCAGGTAGGACTGTGTGTGTGTTTCTAGGTATCTAGGTGTCATGTTACTGGGGACTAAACCTAGGGCCTTCATGCTAAGCTCCATCCTTGATCTTTTTTGGTTGTGTTCTTGTTTTCATTGTGAGACAAGGTCTGACTAAATGACTCAGTTGCCTGAGCTGGGCTCAAACTTGCAGTTCTCCTGCCTTTTATTTTTTCCTTAGCCAAAGTAAACTTTTTTACAAGTTGCAGTTCCCTAGACCTGATGCTAATATAGTAGCCAAAGGAAAATTTATGAACTATTTAAATAGCATTATTTTCATTTTTCTTTAAGTGCATATGGTAGTGTTTCTCTTTCCACCTTTCTGACACCATGTGCCATGTCTTTGTTTCAGTAATTACTGTTTACAGAATTGAAATTTTGGTTCAATTCAGAGATTAGCCGAAGGTGTTTAGTTGAGTTCCATTGACTTAACGTTGAAATAAAGAACAAAAATTATAACCTTTGTGTGTGAGTGAAAAGAACCTGCTGTTTGTACAATGTGTTCATCATAGTATACAGGAAAGGCCCCCCCATAGCCAGCGTACTTCAGTTTCTTAGTTCCCCAGGTAATAGTTCCTGTTCCAGTGCCAGTTGCTTCTGTCTTTTATAAACAGCTGGTCACTGTGATGCACAGCTGGTCACTATGACACACATTGTATAAACCAGTCCCCAATTGACAAGCCATTCTGCCTCTATACTTCCTGCTTGCTTATCTCATTTAAGCCCTAGACCACCAGAGATCAGGGCCTGATAGTCCGGGAGTGATCCTGATCAGTGCCTGTCAGTGTGAATAAATCTGCTCCAAATCCTGGGTATCGTTTCAGTATTTCTGCTTGCCGTTACAATAGTAGTTCAAGTTGGTTGGCTACTAGTGGTTACTTGTAGTAATGCTGCTCCATGCCCTTCTATTGCTTTTTAAATAAATTAACTCTGTTTCGAGCATTATAAAAAGCTAAATAAATACATTTTTAAAAATGAGACATTTCCTAAGGTATCATAATAGCAAAGACTTCGTCGTGGGGCTCAGGTGTAGCTCAGTGGAAGAGCCCGGACCTGGCATGCACAAGGCCCTCGGTTTTGTCCCCAGCACCAGTTCAAAAAAGGAAGAAAAACATTGACCTGATCTTTTGGCTTTATTACATAATTAAATTTCTTTAATTTGCATGAGATTTGAGAGCCATTTGTTTTTCCTTAAAATTGTAACAAATACTGTTTCCTTTCTCATATGCTATAAACATTTCTATACCAGAAAGCTATTTTGTTTTCCCCTTTGGGAAGTACAAATATTTCCACCTTTGGGAAGATTTCTTACTAGTCTTTTGAGTGAGAATTGCCATGGACAAACTGTAAGCTCTGTTCTTTTAACTGGTTTTTAATTTGTTATTAAAAGCAAATTCTCATTGATCCTTTTAACCTTAATTATAAATAATCATCATTCACATTTGAACTCTAGGTATTATATTTGGCAATATTAGGATTATATGTAAAAGAGCACAATTCTTTCTATACTGGTGGTTCTCTTATTTATTGGGGTTATGGCTATTTCTGTGACGTATGAATTAATGGACAAGTGATATCAGCATACCCCAGGTACTTCTCAAATGGCAGACCCCAGTGTTCTGGTTATGAAGATCTCAAAAAAGAAAGAAAAAGAATAAGGCACGTTTACTAATCTTATAAAGCTCAGGGATTCATGTACTAGTAGAAAATTAAAAATAGTTTAACTTCTTGGAATTGTAGGTTACACATCCGCGTATGTTTTCCCTGTATGTTGCATAAGCCAGTGTTTCAAACTCTTAATTAATATTAAGTATTTAGGAAGCTATATAAAAATTTAAGAATTAAAACAACTCTTTTAATTTCTAGAAAAACCTGAAAACTGGAAACTTCCTTAACAGGATCAGGAAACTTTTGTTACATTTATTTGTAGTTTTCTGTTTGACACTTTTTCTCAACAACATTATTAAGGTAAGTTAATAAATGACATTTGTTGTATTTTTTAAATGTACTGATGGCCTTGGAGAAAATTTTTGAAACTTTCTATTTCAAATAAGTAAATTCTTGCTTGATAAAACATATCAACACACTGGATATTTTACTTTGAACAGACCCAGTTTTAACTTTGTCTGAGAACAGGATAATTTTGTTGGTTTTAACTATTCCTTTATATTCATTCTTCTTTAGCATGTTCTACCTTAAACTCACCAAGTTAATAAAATTTTTTAAACTCAACTATAAAAACATTAAATATTCTCTAAATTTAGATAGTTTTCCACTGTATGGTTTTTACTGGATTCAGTGAATAGATAAACAGGCCCATCTGATCTCTCTTAGAAAGATGAGCTCACTGTTGCTAGATGCTTCCAAACATCTTTTAATTGATTCAAACCTAACTACCCTACGACATAGAATAACTCATTTAATGAGATAGGCCTGTGCTTGTTTTGTGTCCAGGAGCTTTGCTGAGGATTTTTTTCAAATGCCTTAGGGGGCGCTTAATTTTTACAGTATTTTTTCTGGCATTTTTTTAAGTGAAGACTTTATTTCAGGACTTCGATGCTCCTTTTATTTTTATGCAACAGCAAAGCTCTAGTGATCCATCAGATGATTTTGCCCCTCCTAGAATGCTGGTCTCAGCATAGAAGACATCTGCAAAAACAGTTCCTCTGCTTCCCTAAGAGTGACAGTTCCCTTGACTGTGAAAGAAAAAAAGATCCTTCACTCAGCCAGCCACAAAAATACCTCACTCGAGGCCCTTGTCTCTATAGTCTTAAACTCTACAGTTCAGTGCAGTCAGCCCTCCATATCCATGGATTCTTACCTACACCTCCTCAGTCCAGCATTCAGCCAACCACAGACCAAAACTATTGGGGCAGAAATTGTGTCTGTACTGACCACTTGTTACCATTCCCCAAACAATGTAGTCTAGTAACTATTTACATTAAATTACGTATCATAAATAATGTAGACATGATGTAAAGCATAAGGGAGATATGAATAAGTTATATGCAGATCCATTTTCCAGAAAGGACTTGAACAGCCAAGAACTTTGCACTATTGGTCTCCCCGGCCCTCTCTGTTTGGGTGGAAGGTATGCAGTTCACCCCTGGTCACTGTGAGTGTCCATTTCGTAGGTTAGGTGTGTACCTGGGACTCTGCTATTTGACACCCCAAAGCATTAGCATGTTTGGTTTGCAGCCTACAGTGAGAAGAATTTGAAAGAAACAGTCTGTGAAACTGCCTTGCTATTTTTACTGCACCCATGGGAAAAATTCCTCCTGAGTCTTATTTCTGTGACTGTTAGGATCTCTGCTGGGAAACTACTTAGTTTTAATCTCATAACCCTGTGAGTAAAATAAATGTTTCCGTCTCCTCTTTCTATTTACTGCTATAACACCTAAGACTAGAGCTGCGGGTCATCTCTAATGAGTATATTTTGTGTACTAACCTCAATTCGGCTTTACCTTTCTTGCTGTCATTTTTCTTTTGATACTACTATTTGACCATTTCTAGTACATGGATTTTGTAAGTTATGAATTACAACGAAAATTGTGTGAATTAAAGTGGCAGTCACGGACTTCCGGGAAGATGGCGACCGGGTAGGCAGCAGAGAGAGAACCTCCCAGAGGATTACCACCCAAACAATGAAATATAGCAAAATGAAGACAGAAATAAGGACTTCCGGGAAGAAGATGACCAGCCGAGAGAGCGAGTGTGGAGGGAAGAACGGCTTCAGCTCCTGAACCCGACAGAGAACGCGCTACTGGGACAAACTGCACCAAACCGGGCAGCGCTCCAGGATCCCGCTCAGAACCCCACCCCCGCAGCCAGCGCTGCGCGAACTGGAGCAACAGCGACCAGCCGGCGGGATTTCTGAGTCGGGGAAAATCTCCATCCAGGGAAAAGCATCTGAATGGCACTCCTGTCTGCATGATCATAGGGTGAGTTAAGTGCGCGCTCTAACCGGTTTTTCCTGAATCGGGAAGAAGCTCAGCCCAGCGAGAGACATCAAAGCAGCTTTAAAGGACTGTGGGATCTCCCGGGTGGGAAGACCTACTTAGACGCCCCAACGGATTTTGTGAGGGGGGAAGGAGCTCCACCCAGGGAGGAACACCTGAGTGGCCTATCTGCAAGAAT